>RJWK010003075.1:0-56739 GCA_004363435.1 Platanista minor
CTCAGCTCCCAGCCCCGCCCGCCCCGGCGGGGGAGCAGACAAGCCTCTCGGGCTGGTGAGTGCCGGTCGGCGCCGATCCTCCGTGCGGGGATCTCCCCGCTTTGCCCTCCGCGCCCCTGTTGCTGCGCTCTCCTCCGCGGCTCCGAAGCTTCCCCCTCCGCCACCCGCAGTCTCCGCCCGCGAAGGGGCTTCTCAGTGTGTGGAAACCTTTCCTGCTTCACAGCTCCCTCCCACTGGTGCCGGTCCCGTCCCTATCCTCTGTCTCTGTTTTTAGGGTTTTTTTTGTTCGCCCTACCCAGGTAAGTGTGGAGTTTCTTGCCTTTTGGGAGGTCTGAGGTCTTCTGCCAGCGTTCGGTAGGTTTTCTGCAGGAGTTGTTCCACGTGTAGATGTATTTCTGGTGTATCTGTGGGGAGGAAGGTAATCTCCGCGTCTTACTCTTCCGCCATCTTGTCTCTTTCCCCCATCCTTCATTTTCTAGATAAGCAGTTGAGCAATATCCCATAGGCTTTTATAACCACTTGCTTGCTGCTATGACATAAATAAGCCAAACCCAAATCTTGGTAGAGGGTAAACAGGAATCATCTGTCATATTAAGGACATTTAATCATGTTCTTCTGAATTTTCATGAATCTTTCATCAATGATGTAAAAGTTGAGGCTTTGACAAAGGGATTTACATAAATTTCATAAGGTTCCTATTATTTATTTTTTTAAAATGAAAAATATTTTCCATAAACCTGACAGAATGTTTTATATGTACTTAGTAATGTATAGTACAGTACAACACAGCAATGATGTTACTAATTACACTACACATTACCCATGTCCTGCTTTAAACTCTTTGTTGCATCTCCATTGTCTGTACAGATTAAAGTTCAGCCACCCAAAACGGCTTACAAGACCTACTATAATCATTGTATCCTATCGCCCTAATCTCATCTCCCCTTTGCCTTTCACTATGATCTCTGAAAGCATCGAATTACTAGCAATTCCTGGCACACCGGCCTTTCCTTGCTTCCTTGACTTTGGCCATGTGGCCTCCTCTGCCTGAAATTACCCCTTCTCGCTTCTTTGCCAGGTAATTTCAATTTATCCTTGAATAATGCCACATCCCCATCCAAGCTTGGGTAGGCACACCTCCTTTACCTCATAAATTGCCAAGTTTCTATCTCTGTCATTTCACACATAATTGTAAGCATTTTAAACATAAGTCTCTCCCTCTGGAAAGTAGGCACTTTCAGGGCAGTGAACAGTGTCTGGTTGCACTTTGCTTATTCATTGCCTTACCAGTGCTGATGTTCAGGTCATTGTCGGCCCACAGGAGATGTAGCTAGTTGGTTAAATTGATCAGTGGAGGAAATTCATCATCTCAGATAATGAAGGAGAAAGTACACAATAATTGTATTTTGTTGTGATAAGCCACTAAAAAACCCTTTTAAAAACCCTCCAAAATGACATGATTGCTTACTAATGACTGAATAGTTAATATAAGAAACAGGATGAATGACTGTCCAGGCAGATTGTAGAAGAGAATTGAAGCTGATTTGATGTCACTTCTGCTCCTTGATTCACTCTCCTCTTGTCCCCACTGCAGCCACACCACCATCCTCCCTTCCGTAATCCTTTCCCTGATAACCAGATCATCATTTCACAATAACCTTTGCTTACAGCTAGTATTCCTTCCTCTCAACTTTTACAGCATTTTCTGTCTACTCTACTGACTTGGCACTTAAATATGACCTGTGCTCTTAGACAGTTTTTCTGTGTCCTTTTTCTTCTATTAGGTCATCAGCTCATGGAGACAGAAACCATGCTTCCAACATATTTGTTCTCCTTATAAATCCAGCAGAGTGCCTTGCACATGGGCACTGTTTTGCACAACATATAGTCCATTACGTAACAATGTGGGAACAGAAATAGCTTGAGTTGAGAATCAGGAAGCCTGAGTTGAGAACCTAAGCCTTCACTTAAAAGCTTTGTGACTTTGGGCAAATTACTTAACTTCTCTAAGCTTCAGCTTCAAGATATGTAAAATCGAAGAAATTATACTTCTCTAACAGAGTGGTTGAAAGAGTAGCCTGAGATTACGTCTACAGAGTCCTTCATCAACTGGGAAATGTCCTTCAAATATTGAGTTATATTATTGTTTTAGAAGGAACACCTCATTTTTCAGGATCACTTTTTTTCTGTTAACTCCTATGTCTGTTCCCTGTAGCTATGCATAATATCTTGGTTCCTGGTTGTCTTATAGTTTCTCAGGGAGGAAGAGAGCCATTTACCTCCACCAATTTTACTTTCTCCTCCAAGAGTTCCAGAGGTGCTGGTTTCCTGCTTTTTTTCTGGGTCCTATATCAATGTGTGAACCAGTAACCATTTTAAGAGGAACAAGTCTTTATAACATATGAGGTTTATGACAGAAATATAGTCTTTTTTGTTCCAACTTTTAAAAACATGCTTTTTTTAAATTACAAAAGTAATACAAGTGCATGAGAGATCACTTGGAAAAAAAATGTCAAGAAAAAATCAGACTAAATTTATCCATAGTTCCATTACAATCACTAATAACACTTTGGCATATTTATTTCCAGAGTTTTTTCATGCATATATGTTTTAACATAGTTTGAATAATTAACCATTAATTAATAATTGTTCCACAATAATTCAAATGTTTGATAAACCAACAGTCTAATGGTTACAAAATTTTCATGTGGGGATTTTCCTTAACCTTTCCCTAATTCTTAGACCTTAAGTTTGTTTTCAGTTTTCATCATTATGAATAATGCTAAGGTTAGTACTGTTGTATGTATCAGTTTTGTAAATTTCTTTTTTTTTATCTACACAAGATGACTTGAGGAAAGATCAACAGAAATGGCATTCCTGTGTCAAAGGCCCAAACATTTTTAAGCCTCTAATGGCCTGTTCTAATTTGATTTTTCTTGAAGGATCCTACCTTACACTGAATAGGGCAGCTTTGACGGAGGACATATAATATCAATAGTTCAACAGTTCACTGTGATGATGGTTAATGTCAATAAGAGGAAAATAGAGAAGTGGGCAGAACTGAGGTCACATTATTTAGAAACAGAAATGGCTGTAGTTCTACTCTCCAGTATAGAAGATTATATGCCAAAAGACATCTTAGGCTTTTCGAAGCATTTTTCCTTACTTAAAAACTATTGGTTAAATTGAATTGAATAAGATTTCACTTTGCTTCCCTAAACCAGAACTCTGACTTAAAAGCTCTCTGTCAAATCCATGCATGAACTTTAGGAAGTGCTGTAAGAAAGCAGAACCAAAATCCAACTGGATTTGAGTTTCAGAGCTAAGGAATACAGGGCAGGGTGATATTTTCAGAGAAAGACTAAGTTGAATCTTAAGGAGATGAGGCCAGTAACCAAGCTATATCACTGAAACTACTCCTTCATTGGAACTTTCTCCACAATCTGGGAAATAGTAAGGTCCTGACATCACTAACCCAGCACGTTATTTTTAGTTATTTGTTTAATTAAAAATGGAGGAGAAGCAATTCTACTATTACGTGCAGTATTTTGATAGAGATTTTTCTGCTGAAAAGCAAGCAACATGTGTTTTATTTGGACTCACTCTCAAGATGTTTGGAAAGGAACTTTCCAAGAAAATGGTGTTTTCTTCCTTTACCCCTCCAAAATGGTGGAGTTCTAAGCCTTCCTCTTTTTCTTCCAAAATAATATTTTTGACAGATATATACAAGTCATGGTGAAGTTTGGGGATTTGCTGTGGTTGTTTTTGTTTGCATGTTTGTTTCTTAAAATGAGAGCTAAAGGGTCAAGGAGAGAGAAATTTGGTATTTTTCTCAGCAGCGATTTGGAATTGTGCCTTCTGACTATCCTTTGTCTTATCATTCTGGAAGAGCCAAAGCAGCTAGCCAGGAAGACGTGCATCCTAACTCAGTTCAGGCAGCGGCTGCTGCAGGCCCCAAGCTGAGAGGCATTTTCATTTCTACACTGAATCTTGATTCAAGGAAAAGTGAGACCACCTTACAATCAGGGATGCCATGAGAGCTCATGGATGGGTAAAAATTTCTCTTTAATTATATTCTGCGAAGTATTTAGGTGTTTAGTTTGGTATGAATGAAACTGTTTTATTGTTCTCTTAGCCAGTAATTTGTTAGGACTAAAACCAGAAACTAATAAAACATCCTTTTCTTTGAGATCCTCTCCCATGTTTCTCCAGCCTTAGTGGGACATTGAAAGACTTCTGCATGGCCAGCTGTTAGAAATCAGCTCAGCTGTTTGAGGGTTCAGGTGAGAAGCTGAGTATGAGGCTCACTGTGTATTACATAAATCTTCTTCCCTGTATCTTTTAATTATCATGTCCCCTTCAAAATCTTGCTAATGAGTTTTTTTTTTTAGTTCTTTACTTTTTCTTTAGTGATGTCATTTTGACAATAGCCGACAGCCAAAGTGAGCAATAAATGATAAATCACATTAGAGGGAGGTTTTCTGCCACTGGTTTCTTGTTATGAATGTTTCTCCTCTTGTCATTATGGCTGTTTTGTTTCTTAACCTATCTAATTATTTGAAAAATAAAAGTAATTATATGCATATGGGAAAAATTCAATTAGTAGAGTAAGTTAAAAAATGAAAAATGTTTCTGCTGCCTTACCCAAACCCCCATTCCTCTCTTCACAGATAAATTCTTTTCTGTAAGTTGTTTTCCTAAGTGTTATTCTAAGTGGCTTTGATGACAATTAAAAGAGAGAGGGAACACCTTTGAAAGCAAAGGTCAATGTGGAAGGTGATGAATTTTCCTGGACACAAACACAAACAAAAAGAAACATGAAAAGATGTTCAATATCTTATAGGGAAATGCAAATTAAAACAACAATAAGATACCACTACACACACCTATAGAATGGCTAAAATCCAAAACACTGACAACACCAAATGCTGGTGAGGATGTAAGCAATAGGAACTTTCATTCATTTTTGGTGGAAATGTAAAATGGTATAGCCACTTTGGGAGACAATTTGAAAGTTTCTTACAAAACTAAACATACTCTTACCACATGACCCAGAAATTCCACTCTGGGGTATTTACCCAAATGAGTTTAAAAATTATGTTCATGTAAAAACCTGTACAAGAATATTTGTAGCAGCTTTATTCATAATTGCCAAAACTTGAAAGCAACAAGATGTTCTTCAATAGGTAAACAGATAAGCAAACTGAATAAATACCCAGACAATAGAATATTATTCAGTGCTAAAAAGAAATGAGCTATCAAGCTATGAAAAAACATGGAAGAGCCTTAAATGCTTATTACTAAGTGAAAGAAGCCAATCTGGAAAGGCCCCATACTGCATGTTTCCAACTATGACATTTTGGAAAAAGAAAAACCATTTCCTTTTTTTCTTCTTCCAGTTTTATTGAGATATAATTGACATACAGTACTGTATAAGGTTAAGGTGTAAAACACAATGATTTGACTTACACACATTATAAAATGATGACCACAGTCGGTTTAGTGAACATCCATCATCTCATATAGACACAACATTAAAGAAATAGAAAAAAATTTTTTCCTTGTGATGAGAACTCTTAAGGTTTAATCTCTTAACAACTTGCATATATAACATAGAGCAGTGTTCATTATCTTTATCATGTTGTACCTTACCTTCTTAGTACTTCTTTAGCCTATAACTGGAAGTTTGTACCTTTTGACCACCTTCATCCAATCACCCCTCCCCCACACTCCACCAATGGTAGCCACAAATCCGATCTCTTTTTCTATCAGTTTGTTTGTTTTTTGAAATATGTTTGACCTACAACATTATGTTAGTTCCTGGTACACAACTCAAAATGGATTAAAGACTTAAATTTAAGACCTGAAACCATAAAAGTTCTAGAAGAAATTATAAGTATTCACTCTGACATCAGTCTTCATAATACTTTTTTTGGATATGTCTCCTCAGTCAAGGGAAACAAAAGCAAAAATAAGCAAGTAGAATGACATCAAGCTAGAAGGCTTTTGCACAGCAAAGGAAACTATCAACAAAATGAAAAGCCCGCCTACTGAATGGGACAAGTTATTTGCAAATTATATATCTGACAGGAGGTTAATACCCAAAAATATACAAAGAACTCATAAAACTGAACATCAAAAAAACAAACAATCCAACTAAAAAATGGGACAGAGGACCTGAATAGACATTTTTTCAAAGAAGACATACAGATGGCCAACAGGCACATAAAAAGATGCTCAACATCACTAATCGTCAGGGAAATGCAAATCAAAACCACAATGAGTTACCCTTCACACCTGTCAGAATGCCTAGTATCAAAAAGATAACAAATAATAAGTATTGGCAACAATGTAGAGAAAAGGAACACTTGTGCACTGTTGGTGGAAATGTAAATTGGTGCAGTCACTATGGAAAATAGAATGTAGGTTCCTCAAAAAATTAAAAATAGAACTACCGTATGATCCAGTGATTCTACTCTGGGTATTTATACAAAGAAAATGAAAACACGAATCTGAAAAAATATATACACCCTATATTCATTGCAGCATTATTTACAATAGACAAGATATGGAAGCAACGAAAATGCCCATCAGTAAATGGATAAATAAGATGTGGTGTGTATACACACACACACACACACACACACACTGAAATATTACTCAGCCTTAAAAAGAATGAAATCTTGGGCTTCCCTGGTGGCGCAGTGGTTGAGAGTCCACCTGCCGATGCAGGGGACACGGGTTCGTGCCCCGGTCCGGGAAGATCCCACATGCCGCGGAGCGACTGGGCCCGTGAGCCATGGCTGCTGAGCCTGCGCGTCCGGAGCCTGTGCTCCGCAACGGGAGAGGCCACAGCAGTGAGACGCTCACGTACCGCAAAAAAAAAAAAAAAGAATGAAATCTTGTCATTTGTGACAACATAGATGGACCTAGAGGGTATTATGCTAAGTGAAATAAGTCAGACAGAAAAAGACAATACTGTATGGTTTCACTTATATGTACCATCTAAAGAACAAAACAAATGAGCAAATATACCTAAGCAGAAACAGAGTCATAGATACAGAGAACAAACAGGGGGTTGGCAGAGGGGAAGGGGGTGGGAAGTGGGGAGAAACAGATGAGGGAGACTAAGATGTACAAACTTTCAGTTTCAAAATAAATGAGTCACTGGTATGAAATGTACAGTGTGGGGAAGATAGTCAGTAATTACATAGTATGTTTGTATGGTGACAGAAGACAACTAGACTTATCATGGTGATAATTTTGAAATGTATATACTTCTGTTTCTTGGTTTATCAACTTTAGACAGTATCTGTTAATTCCCAGTAAGAAATAAACATTCTAATATGTATTTATTACAATATTATTTTTGTATTGTCTGGGCTTATAGAAGTTATAATCTGTGAACTTTTCCCTACCACTTTGTAGATCAGTTCTATATTTCACTGGAGTCTGTGTTCCACACTAGTTCTTCTATTTTCCTGTCTCTACTGGTGGGAGACATTAGTTGGCAGGGAGTTCATCAAGCAGATTTTTTATGAACAGCTCATGCCTACTATAATCTCAGAGTTTTTGTCTTTATAATGTCTATCTGTTTCTTTATATATGAACAGATGTACAGCTATACAAAAAAGTCCTTGAATTATATTATCTTTCCCTCAGAATTTGAGGATATTACTCCATTGTCTTTGGTATTTACCATTGCTGGGGACAAACATGAAACCACTTTTCCCCTTTAGAGATGACTTACTTTTTCTACCTAGGTAGCTAAAGATTTTTTTCTTTATCTTAAGGTTTTGTTAAATTACAAGGATATGCCTTAGTGTTAGTCATTTTGAATCATACTTTCCTTGGACACAATTTTCCCTTCGGATCTACAAATTTTCTTCTACCTTAATTTCAGAAAATGTACTAATTATGGCTTTACACATTTTTATCATTGGGTTTTCTACTTCATTGGCAGCACTTATTCTTTTATTTATCCATTTGTCTATCCTCTCTCCCCACTAAATGCTTTAGCTTTTATTTGTCTTTTTATTCTTCTTTCACTATGTTTCTCTTAAGTTTTCCCTCTATATCATTAATTTGGTTTTCAGTTCTTTCTGTTCTTTACTTGCTGATTATTTTTTTCAAACTTGAAATGGCATATCCTTTGTTCTTAATTTATTTCCTTGGCTCTTTGGTCTCCTTTTTTATTTTATTAATTAAAATAATTTTATTGGAGTATAGTTGATTTACAGTGTTGTGTTAGTTTCAGGTGTACAGCAAAGTGAATCAGTTATACATATACCTATACATATATCCACTCTTTTTCAGCTTCTTTTCCCATATAGTTCAATACAGAGTATTGAGTAGAGTTCTCTGTGCTATACAGTAGGTCCTTATTAGTTATCTATTTTATATATGGTAGTGTGTATATGTCAATCCCAATCTCCCAATTTATCCCACCCCCCTTTTCACCCCAGTAACCATAAGTTTGTTTTCTATATCTGTGACTCTATTTCTGTTTTGTAAATAAGTTCGTTTGTACCATTTTTTTTAGATTCCACATATAAGTGATATCATATAATATTTTTCTTTATCTGACTTAATTCACTCAGTATGACAATCTCTAGATCCATCCATGTTGCTGCACATGGCATTATTTCATTCTTTTTATGGCTGAGTAATATTCCATTGTATATATATATACCACATCTTTATCCATTCCTCTGTTGATGGACATTTAGGTTGCTTCCATATCCTGGCTATTGTAAACAGTGCTGCAATGAACATAAGGGGGCATGTGTCTTTTCTTTTATTTACTTATTTAGTTTTGGCTGCATAGGGTCTTAGTTGTGTCACACGGGATCTTTTGTTGCAGTGTGTGTGCTCTTCCTTCTCTCTAGTTGTAGCGCGAGGGCTTTAGAGCACATGAGCTCAGTAATTGTGGCACATGGGCTTTGTTGCCCCATTTCATGTGGGATCTTAGTTTCCCGACCAGTGACTGAACCCACGTTCCCTGCATTGGAAGGCAGATTCTTAACCATTGGACCACCAGGGATGTCCCTGCATGTGTCTTTTCAAATTATGGCTTTCTCTGGATTATGCCCAGGAGTGGGATTGCTAGATCATATGGTAGTTCTATTTCTAGTTTTTTAAGGAACCTCCATGCTGTTTTCCATAATGATTGTACCAATTTACATCCCCACCAACAGTGTAAGAGGGTTCCCTTTTCTCCACACAGTCTCCAGCATTTATTGTTTGTAGACTTTTTGATGATGACCATTCTGACCTGTGTGAGGTAATACCTCATTGTAGTTTTGATTTGCATTTCTCTAATAATTAGTGATGTTGAGCTTCTTTTCATATGCTTTTTGGCCATCTGTGTGTCTTCTTTAGAGAAATGTCCATTTTGATATTCTGCCCATTTTTTGATTGGATTTTTTTTTGTTTTTGATATTGAGCTGCCTGAGTTGTTTGTATATTTTGGAGATTAACCCCTTGTCAGTTGCTTCATTTGCAAATATTTTCTCCCATTCTGAGGGTTGTCTTTTCCTTTTGTTTATGGTTTCCTTTGCTGGGCAAAAGCTTTTAAGTTTCATTAGGTCCCATTTGTTTATTTTTGCTTTTATTTTCATTACTCTAGGAGGTGGATTGAAAAAAATATTGTTGCAATTTATATCAGAGAGTGTTCTGCCTATGTCTTCCTCTAAGAGTTTTATAGTATCCGGCCTTACATTTAGGTCCATTTTGAGTTTATGTTTGTGTATGGTGTTAGGGAGTGTTCTAATTTCATTCTTTTACATGTAGCTGTCCAGTTTTCCCAGCACAACTTATTGAAGAGACTGTCTTTTCTCCATTATATATTCTTGCCTCCTTTGTCATAGATTAGGTGACCGTAGGTACATGGGTTTATCTCTGGACTTTCTGTCCTGTTCCAGTGATCTATATTTCTGTTTTTGTGCCACTACCAAGCTGTTTTGATTACTGTAGCTTTGTAGTTTAGTCTGAAGTCAGGGAGCCTGATTCTTCCAGCTCCATTTTCTTTCTCAAGATTGCTTTGACTATTTGGGGTCTTTCATGTTTCCAAACAAGTTGTAAAATTTTTTGTTGTAATTCTGTGAAAAATGTAATTTGATAGGTGTTGCATTGACTCTGTAGATTACTTTGGGTAATATAGTCATTTGACAATATTGATTCTTCCAGTCCAAGAACATGGTATAGCTCTCCATCTGTTTGTGTCATCTTTGATATCTTTCATCAGTGTCTTATAGTTTTATGAGTATAGGTCTTTTGCCTCCTTAAGTAGGTTTATTTTTCTTCTCTTTGATGAAGTGGTAAATGGGATTGTTTCCTTTTTCTGATCTTTGTTGTTAGTGTATGGGAATGCAAGAGATTTCTGTGTATTAATTTTGTATCTGGCAACTTTGCCAAATTCATTGATGAGCTCTAGAAGTTTTCTGGTAGCATCTTTATGATTTTCTATGTATAGTATCACGTCATCTGCAAACAGTGACAGTTTTACTTCTTCTTTTCCAATCTGGATTCTTTTTGTTTCTTTTTCTTCTCTGATGTGGTGTCTAAAACTAACAAAACTATGTTGAATAAAAGTGGCAAGAGTGGACATCCTTGTCTTGTTCCTGGTCTTAGAGGAAATGGTTTCAGTTTTTCACCTTTGAGAATAATGTTAGTTGTGGTTTTGTCATATATGGCTTTTATTATTTTGATGTGGTTCCCTCTATGCCCACTTTCTGGAGAGTTTTTATCATAAATGAGTGTTGAATTTTTTCAAAAGCTTTTTCTGCATCTATAGAGATGATCATATGGTTTTTATTCTTCATTTTGTTCATGTGGTGTATCACTTTTATTGATTTACATATATTGAAGAATCCTGGTATCCCTGGGATAAATCCCACTTGATCATGTGTTGTTGCATTCAGTTTGCTAGTATTTTGCTGAGGATTTTTGCATCTATGTTCATCAGTGATTTTGGCCTGTAATTTTTTGTTTTTGTGGTATCTTTGTCTGGCGTTGGTGTCAGGGTGTTGGTGGCCTCATAAAATGAGCTTTGGAGTGTTCCTTCCTCTGCAATATTTTGGAAGAGTTTCAGGAAGATAGGTGTTAACTCTTCTCTAAATGTTTGATAGAATTTGCCAGTGAAGCCATCTGGTCCTTGACTTTTGTTTGTTGGAAGATTTTTAATCACAGTTTCAATTTCAGTACTTGTGATTGGTCTGTTCATATTTTCTGTTTCTTCCTGGTTCAGTCTTGGAAGGTTGTACTTTTCTAAGAATTTGTCCATTTCTTCTAGGTGGTCCATTTTATTGGCATATAGCTGCTGTAGTAGTCTCTTATGATCCTTTGTATTTCTGTGGTGTCCGTTGTAATTTCTCCTTTTTCATTTCTAATTTTATTGATTTGAGCCCTCTCCCTTTTTTCCTGATGAGTTTAGCTAAAGGTTTACCAATTTTGTTTATCTTTTCAAAGAACCAGCTTTTAGTTTCATTGATCTTTTGTTTTCTTTGGCTTTTTTTCATTTATTTCTGCTCTGATCTTTATGATTTCTTTCCTTTGACTAACTTTGGATTTTGTTTGTTCTTCTTTCTCTATTTGCTTTAGGTGTAAGGTTAGGTTGTTTATTTGAGATTTTTTTTTTGTTTCCCAAGGTAAGATTGCATTGCTATAAACTTTCCTCTTTAAACTGCTTTTGCTGTGTACCATAGGTTTTTTGTTGTTTTTATTGTTGTTTGTTTGTTTGTTTTCAGTGTGATCTTAGTTCCCTGACCAGGGATCGAACCTGTACCCCCTGAAGTGGAAGTTCAGAGTCTTAACCACTGGACTGCTGGGGAAGTCCTGTGTCCCATCGGTTTTTGATCATTGTGTTTTCATTGTCATTTGTCTCTAGCTGTTTTTTGATTTCCTCTTTTATTTCTTCAGTGATCCTTTGGTTGTTTAGTAACATATTGTTTAGCCTCCATGTGTTTGTGTTTTTTACATTTTTTTCCCTGTAATTTATTTCTAATCTCTTTGCGTTGTGGTTGGAAAAGATGCTTGATATGGTTTCAATTTTCTTAAATTTATCAAGGCTTGATTTATGGCCCAAGATGTGATCTATCCTGGATAATGTTCCATGTGCACTTGAGAAGAAAGTGTATTCTGCTGCTTTCAGATGAAATGCCTTCGAAATATCAATTATGTTCATCTGGTCTAATGTGTCATTTAAGGCTTGTATTTCCTTCTTGATTTTCTGTCCGGATGACCTGTCTGTTGGTGTAAGTGGGGTGTTAAAACACCCCACCATTAAAGTATTACTGTGAGTTTCCCTTTTATGGCTGTTAGTATTTGCCTTATATATTGAGGTACTCCTATGTTGTGTATATATATATTTACAATTGTTATATCTTCTTCTTGGATTGATCCCTTGATCATTATGTAGTGTCTTTCCTTGTCTCTTGTAACAGTCTTTAGTTTAAGGTCTATTTTGTCTGAGATGAGTATTGCTACTCCACCTTTCTTTTGATTTCCATTTGCATGAAATATTTTTTTCCTTCCCCCAACTTTCAGTCTGTATGTGTCCCTAGGTCTGAAGTGGGCCTCTTGTAGACAGCATATATACAAGTTTTGTTTCTGTGTCCATTCAGCTAATCTATGTCTTTTGGTTGGAACATTTAATCCATTTACATTTAAGATGATTATCAATATGTATATTCCTATTGCCATTTTCTTAATTGTTTTGGATTTATTTTTGTCAGTCTTCTTTCTTCCCTTCTTCTTTTGTTCTCTTCTCTTGTGGTTTGATGAATATCTTCAGAGTGGTGTTTGGATTACTTTTTCTTTTTTTGTGTGTGTATCTATTTTTGATTTGCATTTCCCATGAGTTTTTGATATAGCAGTCTATAAATGTAGAAGGTTGTTTTAAGTGGTCTTAATTTCAAATGCAATTCCCATTTCCTTAATTTGTACTCTCTTTTCATGGTTGCTGGCTTTGATAGCATATTTGTGTGTAGATGATTTCCTACTATAACTTTATATTCGCCTTTACTGATGAGCTTTCACATTTGTGATTTTCTTGTTTCTAGTTGTGGCCTATTTTTTTTTCTCCTCTGCCTAAAGAAGTTCTTTTAGCATTTTTTGTAAGACTGGTTTGGTGGTGCTGAATTCTCTTAGCTTTTGCTTGTCAGTAAAGCTTTTGATTTATCTCTCTAATCTGAATGAGAGCCTTTCTGGGTAGAGTATTCTTGGTTGTAGGCTTTTCCCTTTCATCACTTTTAATATATCATGCCACTCTCTTCTGGCCTGCAGAGTTTCTGCTGAAAAATCAGCTGATATCCTTATGGGGGTTCCCTTGTATGTTATTTGTTGCTTTCAATGTTTTTTTCTTTATATTTAATTTTTATCAGTTTGATTAATATGCGTCTCAGTGTGTTCCTCCTTGGGTTTATCCTATATAGGATATGTGCTTCCTGGACTTGGGTGACTCTTTCCTTTCCCATGTTAGGGAAGTTTTTGGCTATAATCTCTTCAAATATTTTCTCAGGCCCTTTCCCTTTCTCTTCTTCTTGGACCCCTATAATGTGAATGTTGGTGCATTTAATGTTGTCCTGGAGGTTTCTGAGACTGTCCTTATTTCTTTTCATTCTTTTTCCTTTATTCTGTTCTGTAGCAGTGATTTCCACCACTGTCTTTCAGCTCACTTACTCATTCTTCTGACTCAGGTATTCTGCTATTGATTCCTTCTAGTGGATTTTTCATTTCAATTATTGTATTGTTCAACTCTGTTTGTTTGTTCAGATCTTCTAGCTCTTTGTTAAATATTTCTTGTATCTTCTCAGTCTGTGCCTCCATTCTTTTTATGAGATTTTAAAATCATCTTTACTATCATTACTCTGAATTCTTTTTCAGGTAGATTGCTTATCTCCCCTTCATTTAGTTGTTCTTATGGGGTTTTATCTTGTTCCTTAGGCTGCAGTGTATTTCTCTGTGGTCTCATTTTGTGTAACTTTCAATGTTTGTGGTCTCCCTGCCGCAGGCTGCAGGATCATATTTCCTCTTGCTTCTAGTGTCTGCTCCCTGGTTGGTGAGGTTGGTCCCAGGGCTTGTGTATGCTTTCTGTTGCGGGGGACTGGTGCCTGCCCTCTGGTGGGTGGAGCTGGGTCTTGTCCCTTTGGTGGGCAAGGCCATGTCAAGTGGTGTGTTATGAGGTGTCTGAGAGCTCAGTATGAGTTTAGGCAGCCTGTCTTCTGATGGGTGGGGCTGTGTTCCTATCTTGTTGGTTGTTTGGCCTGAGGCTTTCCAGCACTGGAGCATGCAGATTGTTGGGTGGGGCTGGGTCTTGTTACTGAAATGAGGACCTCTGGGAGAGCTCACACCAATCAGTATTCCCTGAGGCCTCTGCTACTGGTGTCCTTGCCACCACAGTGAGCCACAGCTGACCCTTGCCTCCCCAGGAAACCCTCCAAGACCCCTAGGTAGGTCTAGTTCAGGTTCCTACGGAGCTACTGCTTTGTGCTGAGTCCCAGTGCATGTGAGACCTTGTGTGTGCTCTCCAAGGGTGTAGTCTCTGTTTCCCCCAGCCCTGTAGAACTCCTGTACTCAAGCCCCACTGGCCTTCAAGGCTAAATGCTGTGGGGGTTCTTCCTCCCGATGCCAGACCCTCAGGCTATCTTGGAGGGTATTTTTATGTGGGAACATCCCTGTGTAGCATGTGTGGGTTTAATATATTTTGGTGCAGGGTTTTTTTTTAGTATAGATGTCTGCTACCTCTTTCTTCAGTGTATGCTGGCCTTTATCCCCTTGATAGGAGGTGTGACTGATGCTGTGGTGACCAGAGCTTGCCCTGAATATTGAGCAAGCCCTCCCCTTTGCTCCGTGGTAGTCACTGCCCTGTCAGGGGCAGGGTATGCTCCCTAGTTGTTGGAGTAGAGGCCCCCCAGATCTGTTTCTTAGCTGTGTTTCTGTATGTGGTGCAAAGTAGGCAGGATTGGAGCTCTCCCACTGGGAGAGAAGCCAGTGAATATTCCTCCTCTGAAGCTGTTCCCCTGTGGATGTACTCTGTTGTGTCACCTTTCACCCATTGTGTGAACTCTCAGATCACACTGTTGTTGGCACTGCTGTCGGCCCAACCTTAATGATGGCTGTGCTGGCAGTTGGCCCTGGTGTCTCTCAGGTGCTGTTTTCACCAGGCCACCAGCATAGGTCCACTGAAGTCAGGTCCCAGGATGGCAGTGATCAAGGATCTGGACCTGCTCTGGGTGCTATGGGAGCAGCTCAGACTCTGGCCTGGCCCAACCCCCATGTGTATGTGCCCACAAAATCCACAGATGCTGAAGCTAGACCTGTCTCAGTTCTGGGAGCACTCATTGTCTGTTCGGATGTTCTTCAGGTGCTGAGTTTAGAAAGCTGGTTGTGGGCATGTAAATCTGTGGTTTGCACAGCCATGAGGAGAGATTTCAGTTCTTCTTCCTTGGTTGTACAGCCCCGGGGCTCAGCTGTGGTTTCAGCCCCACCTCTGGGTCTGGGCCACACAGAGGCACTCCCGAGGATGCCGCAGAGCACAAGAGCCCACCACATTGGGGTGTGGAGGAGGCAATGGCCTGGGATGCAAGAGCCTGCCCTGGCAGGCGCCCTTTCTAGTGCCCAGAGAGGCAGGGGCCAACACGTGGGGAGAGAGGCTGCAGTGGCAGCCCTGCCCTTTGTGTGTCACTCAACAATGGCGCTTCACTCCTATGGCAGTATGGGCTTCCTCCACGAGCATTCCTGGTTGCAGAGCTCCTGTCCCCTCAGGTTGTCTCCTTGCAGCCAACAGCAGTCCTCTCCCCAGTCTGCTCTCCAAACCACAGAAACACGTCTCAGGCTGGGACACACAGGGCTGTGGCACAGACCATCTGTGTAGATCTCACTTTGCCCTGCCTGCCACAGACCGGTTGCTGCCCTGTCTTCTGAGCCCCCAAACCTCCCCTTCTGTCCCAGATGATCTCCCTGCCAGTGAGGTGGTTTCCCTGGATGCAGGAACCTTTCCTCTCCTTCATGTCCCCCCGCCAAAGGGCACAGATCCCATCCCACTTCCTCTCCTCTTCCTTTTCCCTCCTTTCTTTCATCCTACCTGGTTATGTGGGGATCTTTCTTCTCCTTTTAGATGTCTGAGGTCCTCTGCTAGGTGCTCTGTGAAAATTATTCTGTTTGTAGATATATTCCTGATGTATTTGTGGGAAGAGGTGAACTCCACGTCCTCTTACTCTTCTGCCATCTTGACTCTCTATTTTCCATCTTTAAAATCTCTCATTCTGTTGTTTTGTCATTTCATTTTTGATATTTACTGTATTAAATTTATATTTTATTTTAGGTCTTCTATAGAGAAAAGACTAGGGTGTATTTTTCTTTGGGGATTAATTTTGTTTTCCTTTGCTTTCCTTTTTTTTGCAGAATAAATTTTCTTTCTATCTTTTTCATTCTTTGTTTCTTTTTTAATTTTTTAAATTTTCAGTTGGTTCTTTTGCTGTAGTAGTTTTGCATAGGGTCACACTGTTTTTTTAAGCCATTAATGTTTAAAGTAAGTAGCTATGTCAAGACCTTGGTTTGCTCTGATATAACATGGGTGAATTTTTCAAGTCAATTTTAGTTTTAGAAAGACACATCAATGATTTAGGTCAGAAGACCATAGCCCACTAGAGCTTGAAAGGACAACAGAACTAATGTTTTTAAAAACTCAAGCTAAGAGAATTACAAATTTCACAGTATTCCTGACTTTAATATACTTTTCTTCTCATTTTAGTAGTGCTTCTCAACATGTTAAAAGGTGAGTAGTTCAAAATTTTAAACGTACGAAAGAGATTAGGGAGACATTGATCTCAGGTGATGTGTTGACCAGTACAACCCTTGAGCTTTGGTTTGTCCTCTCCCTAAAATCACCCATCTAAATCCAAATTTATCACCCACCAAATGTCACTTATTTCAAGGAAAACTTTTTCAACTCCAACTACTCATTTTAAGGAAAACTTGTTAAACACCAGCCATCCTCTTATCCATATCTAGATTTGGATACTCTAGTTTTTCTCACATTTGTTTGACATTTACTCAAGCAGTGATTATATTAATAGTAGTAATAATAAGAGCTATTATTATTGTTGTAATTGATAGCATTTATTGGACATATGTCAAGTACTAGCTGTATACTTTACAAATATTATTTTATTTAAACCTCATGACAACCCTAAAAGGGATGTACTATTATTATCCTCACTTTACAGAAGAGAGTTCAGACATCTGCTAGAGTGTTGGAGTTGTAATTCAGGTATCTAACCATGAAATTATGTATTCCTAACCACAGTGTTACTGGTCTCCAAGCATGATTATATGTGGGAATAGGCTGTGCAGATAGCTTATATAGATATGTAGAAGGGTTACTTTGTCTATCTGGATATTATTCTCATTCCCTCTTTCTTTTTCTCTTTGTGATAGGTCTAGTGTTCAAAAAGTTAAACAATTACTAAACAGCTCTCCAAGCACTTTAAATTGGTCATCTCCTCAACAGTCTTTATTTCTTTGCATGAAAGCCAGGTAGTGGCCACTATTAGTCACCTGCTCACAAACCTCTGATGACTTCCATTGTCCACATGGGTCAGTCTCCAATCTAGAGACAACATCCTTTAGTCTATGTTCTTTCTCCACCCTGGAATCTCCTCCTTCCTCTTCCTCTGCTCTCATTATATTCATAGTTCATTTATGTTTCATACATCAATGCCTATTTATTGCCTATAAAGTTTCTCTGACTACTTGGCTACTTGAGATTAATTCTCAACACACTAATTTTATCATTAAGCAAATAAATGTAAGGTCCATGAGTGATTCATAGAATTTTTAAAAACATTTTTATTGGAGTATAATTGCTTTACAATGGTGTGTTAGTTTCTGCTTTATAACAAAGTGAATCAGTTATACATGTACATATATCCCCATATCTCTTCCCTCTTGCATCTCCCTCCCTCCCACCCTCCCTATCCCACCCTTCTAGCTGGTCACAAAGCACAGAGCTGATCTCCCTGTGCTATGAGACGGCTTCCCACTAGATATCTATTTTACATTTGGTAGTGTATATATGTCCATATATACACTACCATGCTCTCACTTTGTCCCAGCTTACCCTTCCCCCTCAAGTCCATTCTCTAGTAGATCTGCGTCTTTATTCCCGTCTTTCCCCTAGGTACTTCATGACCTTTTTTTTCTTTTTTTTTAGATTCCATATATATGTATTAGCGTACGGTATTTGTTTTACTTTCTGACTTACTTCACTCTGTATGACAGACTCTAGGTCTGTCCACCTCACTACAAATAACTCACTTTCTTTTCTTTTTATGGCTGAGTAATATCCCTTTGTATATATGTGCAATGTCTTCTTTATCCATTCATCTGTCGATGGACACTTAGGTTGCTTCCATGTCCTGGCTGTTGTAAATAGACCTTCAATGAACGTTGTGGTACATGACTCTTTTTGAATTCTGGTTTTCTCAGGGTATATGCCCAGTAGTGGGATTGCTGGGTCATATAGTAGTTCTATTTTCAGTTTTTTAAGGAACCTCCATACTGTTCTCCATAGTGGCTGTACCAATTTACATTCCCACCAGCAGTGTATGAGGGTCCCCTTTTCTCCACACCCTCTCCAGCATTTATCATTTGTAGATTTTTTTATGATGGCCATTCTGACTGTTGTGAGATGATATCGCATTGTAGTTTTGATTTGCATTTCTCTAATGATTAATGATGTTGAGCATTCTTTCATGTGTTTGTTGGCAATCTGTATGTCTTCTTTGGAGAAATGTCTATTTAGGTCTTCTGGCCATTTTTGGATTGGGTTGTTACTTTTTGTCATATTGAGCTGAATGAGCTGCTTATAAATTTTGGAGATTAACCCTTTGTCAGTTGCTTCATTTGCAAATATTTTCTCCCTTTCTGAGGGTTGTCTTTTCGTCTTGTTTGTGGTTTCCTTTGCTGTGGAAAAGCTTTTAAGTTTCATTAGGTCCCATTTGTTTATTTTTGTTTATATTTCCACTTCTCTAGGAGGTGGGTCAAAAAGGATTTTGCTGTGATTTATGTCATAGAGTGTTCTGCCTATGTTTTCCTCTAAGAGTTTGATAGTGTCTGGCCTTACATTTACGTCTTTAATCCATTTTGAGTTTATTTTTGTGTATGGTGTTAAGGAGTGTTCTAATTTCATTCTTTTACATGTAGCTGTCCAGTTTTCCCAGCACCACGTATTGAAGAGGCTGTCTTTTCTCCATTGTATATTCTTGCCTCCTTTATCAAAGATAAGGTGACCATATGTGCGTGAGTTTACCTCTGGGTTTTCTATCCTGTTCCACTGACCTATATTTCTGTTTTTGTGCCAGTACCACACTGTCTTGATTACTGTAGCTTTGTAGTATAGTCTGAAGTCATGAAGCCTGATTCCTTTAGCTTCATTTTTATTTCTCAAGATTGCTTTGGCTATTTGGGATCTTTTGTGTCTCCACAAATTGTGAAATTTTTTGTTCTAGTTCTGTGAAAAATGCCAGTGGTAGTTTGATTGAATCTGTAGATTACTTTGGGTAGTATATTCATTTTTACAATGTTGATTCTTCCAATCCAAGAACATGGTATTTCTCTCCATCTATTTGTATCATCTTTAATTTCTTTCATCAGTGTCTTATAATTTTCTGCATACAGGTCTTTTGTCTCCTTAGGTAGGTTTATTCCTAGATATATTATTCTTTTTGTTGCAATGGTAAATGGGAGCGTTTTCTTAATTTCACTTTCAGATTTTTCATCATTACTGTATAGGAACGCAAGACATTGTTGTGCATTAATTTTGTATCCTGCTACTTCACCAAATTCATTGATTAGCTCTAGTAGTTTTCTGGTAGCATCTTTAGGATTCTGTATGTATAGTATCATGTCATCTACAAACAGTGACAGCTTTACTTCTTCTTTTCCGATTTGGATTCCTTTTATTTCTTTTTCTTTGAATGCTGTGGCCAAAACTTCCAAAACTATGTTGAATAATAGTGGTGAGAGTGGGCAACCTTGTCTTGTTCCTGATCTTAGTGGAAATGGTTTCAGTTTTGCACCGTTGAGGAAAATGTTGGCTGTGGGTTTGTCATATATGGCCTTTATTATGTTGAGGTAAATTCCCTCTATGCCTTCTTTCTGTCGGGTTTTTATCCTAAATGGGTGTTGAATTTTGTTGAAAGCTTTCTTTGCATCTATTGAGAGATTATGTGGTTTTTCTCCTTCAATTTGTTAATATGGTGTATCACATTGATTGATTTGCGAATCTGGAAGAATCCTTGAATTCCTGGGATAAACCCCACTTGATCATGGTGTATGAACCTTTTAATGTGCTGTTGGATTCTGTTTGCTAGTATTTTTTTGAGGATTTTTGCATCTGTTTTCATCAGTGATATTAGTCTGTAGTTTTCTTTTTTTGTGACATCATTGTCTGCTTTTGGTATCAGGGTGATGGTGGCCTCCTAGAATGAGTTTGGGAGTGTTCCTCCCTCTGATATATTTTGGAAGAGTTTGAGAAGAATAGGTGTTAGCTCTTCTCTAAATCTTTGATAGAATTTGCCTGTGAAGCCATCTGGTCCTGAGCTTTTGTTTGCTGGAAAATTTTTAAACACAATTTAAAAATTTCAGTGCTTGTGATTGGTCTGTTCATATTTTCTATTTCTTCCTGGTTCAATCTCAGAAGGTTGTGCATTTCTAAGAATTTGTCCATTTCTTACAGGTTGTCCATTTTATTGGCATATAGTTGCTCATAGTAATCTCTCATGATTCTTTGTATTTCTGCAGTGTCATCTGTTACTTCTCCTTTTTCATTTCTAATTCTACTGATTTGAGTCTTCTCCCTTTTTTTCTTGATGAGTCTGGCTAATGGTTTATCAATTTTGTTTATCTTCTCAAAGAACCAGTTTTTAGTTTTATTGATCTTTGCTGTCATTTCCTTCATTTCTTTTTCATGTATTTCTGATCTGATCTTTATGATTTCTTTCCTTCTGCTAACTTTGGGCTTTTTTTGTTCTTCTTTCTCTAATTGCTTTAGGTATAAGGTTAGGTTGTTTATTTGAGATGTTTCTTGTTTCTTAAAGTAGGATTGTATTGCTTTAAACTTCCCTCTTAGAACTGCTTTCGTTTCATCCCATAGGTTTTGCGTTGTAATGTTTCATTGTCATTTGTTTCTAGGTATTGTTTGATTTCCTCTTTGATTTCTTCAGTTATCTCTTATTTATTAAGTAGTGTATTGTTTAGCCTCCATGTGTTTGTATTTTTTACATATTTTTTTCTGTAATTGATATCTAGTCTCATATCAATGTGGTCAGAAAAGATACTTGATACAACTTCAATTTTGTTAAATATACAAAAGATTGATTTGTGACCCAAGATATGCTCTATCCTGGATAATAGATCTATCCTGGAGAATGTTCCATGAGCATTTGAGAAGAAAGTGTATTCTGTTGTTTTTGGATGGAATGTCCAATAAATATCAATTAAGTCCATCTTCTTTAATGTATCATTTAAAGCTTGTGTTTCCTTATTTATTTCCTTTTGGGATGATCTGTCTATTGGTGAAAGTGGAGTGTTAACCTCCCCTACTATGATTGTGTTACTGTCGATTTCCCCTTTTCTGGCTGTTAGTATTTGTCTTATGTATTGAGGTCCTCCTATGTTGGGTGCATAAATATTTACAATTGTATCTTCTTCTTGGATTGATCCCTGGATCATTATGTAGAGTCCTTCTTTGTCTCTTGTATAGTCTTTGTTTTAAAATCTATTTTGTCTGATATGAGAATTGCTACTCCAGCATTCTTTTGATATCCATTTGCATGGAATATCATTTTCCATCCCCTCAATTTCACTCTGTATGTGTCCCAAGGTCTGAAGTGGGTCTCTTGTAGACAGCATATATATGGGTCTTGTTTTTGTATCCATTCAGCCAGTCCATATCTTCTGGTTGGAGCATTTAATCCATTTACATTTAAGGTAATTATCAATATGTATTTTCCAATTACCATTTTCTTAATTGTTTTGGGTTTGTTATTGTAGGTCTTTTCCTTCTCTTTTGTTTCCTGCCTAGAGAGTTTCCTTTTGCATTTGTTGTAAAGCTGGTTTGGTTGTGCTGAATTCTCTTAGCTTTTGCTTGTCTGTAAAGGTTTTAGTTTCACCATCAAATCTGAAACAGATCCTTACTAGATAGAGGAATGTTGGTTGCAGGTTTTTCCGTTTCATCACTTTAAGTATGTCCTGCCACTCCCTTCTGGCTTGCAGAGTTTCTGCTGAAAGATTAGCTGTTAACCTTATGGGGATTCCCTTGTATGTTATTTGTTGTTTTTCCCTTGCTACTTTTAATATTTTTTCCTTGTATTTAATTTTTGATAGTTTGATTAATATGTGTCTTGGCATGTTTCTCCTTGGTTATCCTGTATGGGACTGTTTGTGCTTCCTGGACTTGATTAACTACTTCCTTTCCCATGTTAGGGAAGTTTTCAACTATAATCTCTTCAAATATTTTCTCAGTCCCTTTCTTTTTCTCTTCTTCCTCTGGGACCCATATAATTCGAATGTTGGTGCGTTTAATGTTGTCCCAGAGGTCTCTGAGACTGTCCTCAGTTCTTTTCATTCTTTTTTCCTTATTCTTCTCTGCAGTAGTTATTTCCACTATTTTATCTTCCAGGTCACTTATCCATTATTCTGCCTCAGTTATTCTGCTATTGATCCCTTCTAGAGAATTTTTAACTTTATTTATTGTGTTATTCGTGATTGTTTGTTTGCTCTTTAGTTCTTCTAGGTCTTTGTTAAATGTTTCTTGTATTTTCTCCATTCTATTTCCAAGACTTTGGATCATCTTTACTAACATTATTTTGAATTCTTTTTCAGGTAGACTGCCTATTTCCTCTTCATTTGTTAGGTCTCGTGGGTTTTTACCTTGCTCCTTCATCAGATGTGTGTTTCTTTGTCTTCCTATTTTGCTTATCTTCCTGTGTTTGGGGTCTCCTTTTCGCAGGCTGCCAGTTAGTCGTTCCCGTTGTTTTTTAGTGTCTGCCCCCAGTGCCTAAGTTTGGTTCAGTGGGTTGTGTAGGCTTCCTGGTGGAGGGGATTAGTGCCTGTGTTCTGGTGGATGAGGCTGGAGCTTGTCTTCCTGGTGGGCAGGTCCACGTTTAGTGGTGGGTGTTGGGGTGCCTGTGACATTATTATTTTAGGCAGCCTCTCTGCTAATGGGTAGGGTTGTGTTCCTGTCTTGCTAGTTGTTTGGCATAGGATGTCCAGCACTGTAGCTTGCTGGTCATTGAGTGGAGCTGGGTCTTGGCGTTGAGATGGAGATCTCTGGGAGATTTTTGCTGTTTGATATTACATGGAGCTGGGAGGTCTGTTGTGCACCAATGTCCTGAACTTGGCTCTCCCACCTCAGAGGCACAACCCTGATGCCTTGCTGGAGCCCCAACAGCCTGTCATCCACACGGCTCAGAAGAAAAGGGAGAAAAAAAGAAAGAAAGAAAGAAAGAGAGAGAGAGGAAGGAAGGAAGGAAGGAAGGAAGGAAGGAAGGAAGGAAGGAAGGAAGGAAAGAGATAAAATAAAAGTAATTAAAATAAAAAAATAATAATTACTAAAAAATTTTTTTAAGTAATTTTTAAAAAAGAAAGAAGTGAACAACGAAAGCAAAAACCAAATCCACCAATGAGAATAAGTGCTAAAACTATATTAAAAAAAAAAAAAGGACCGACAGAACCCTAGGACAAATGGTAAAAGCAAAGCTATACAGACAAATTCACACAGAGAAACATATGCATAAACACTCACAAAAAGAGAAAAAGGGAAAAAATATATATATATCATTGCTCCCAAAGTCCACCTCCTCAATTTGGGATGATTCATTGTGTATTCAGGTATTCCACAGATGCAGGGTACATCAAGTTGACTGTGGAGATTTAATCTGCTGCTCCTGAGGCTGCTGAGAGAGAGTTCCCTTTCTGTTCTTTGTTCACACAGCTCCTGGGATTCAGCTTTGGATTTGGCCCTGCCTCTGCATGTAGGTCGCCTGAGGGCATCTGTTCTTTGCTCAGACAGGACGGGATTAAAGGAGCAGCTGATTCGGGTGGAGGGAGGGATACAGAGTGTGGGGCGAGCCTGTGGCGGCAGAGGCCGGCATGACGTTGCACCAGCCTGAGGTGTGCCATGTGTTCTACTGGGGAAGTTGTCCCTGGATCACGGGACCCTGGCAGTGGCAGGCTGCACAGGCTCAGGGAGGGGAGGTGTGGAGAGTGACCTGTGCTCGCACACAGGCTTCTTGGTGACTGCAGCCGCAGCCTTAGCGTCTCATGCCCATCTCTGGGGTCTGCGCTGATAGCCGCGGCTTGTGCCCGTCTCTGGAGCTCCTTTAAGCAGCGCTCTAAATCCCCTCTCCTCGCACACCAGGAAACAAAGAGGCAAGAAAAAGTCTCTTGCCTCTTTGGCAGGTCCAGACTTTTTCCCAGACTCCATCCCGGCTAGCTGTGGTGCACTAGCCCCCTTAAGGCTGTGTTCAAGCCGCCAACCCCAGTCCTCTCCCTGGGATCTGACCTAAGCCCGAGCCTCAGCTCCCAGCCCCTGCCCGCCCCAGCGGGTGAGCAGACAAGCCTCTCGGGCTAGTGAGTGCTGCTCAGCACTGATCCTCTGTGCAGGAATCTCTCCGCTTTGCCCTCCGCACCCGTGGGTGCACTCTCCTCCATGGCTCCGAAGCTTCCCCCCTCCGCCACCCGCAGTCTTCGCCCGCTAAGGGGCTTCCTCATGTGTGGAAACCTTTCCTCCTTCACAGCTCCCTCCCACTGGTGTAGGTCCTGTCCCTATGCTTCTGTGTCTGTTTTTTCTTTTTTCTTTTGCCCCGCACAGGTACTTCGGGAGTTTCTTGCCTTTTGGGAGGTCTGAGTTCTTCTTCCAGCATTCAGTAGGTGTTCTGTAGGCGCTGTTCCACATGTAGATGTACATCTGATGTATTTGTGGGGAGGAAGGTGATCTCCATTTCTTACTCTTCTGCCATCTTGCAGCTCCTCCCCGATTTGTAAGATTTCACAGTTGAAACGACTTTAAAAGTTTTCTTGTCCAATATTTCACTTTACAGATGAGAAAAACGAGGCTTAGAGAAACGACTTTAAAAGTTTTCTTGTCCAATATTTCACTTTACAGATGAGAAAAACGAGGCTTAGAGAAGTTAATTGATTGGTTCAAGTTTGCACACTAATTTCTTCATGGTAACTGCCTTTCAATGCAACCCCTCAATTCCTTTTAACTTTAAGTATAAAGAATATCTGAAAGTTTATCTTAAAACCCACAAACTATGTAAAACTTTTAAATAATTCTCAATATTATTTACTATTTTGTATTGCTTCTCCATTAATAGAATGTCTAATATTCAATGTCTGGAAAGAATGACTGACTGACTGACTAAATGAAAGAATTGTTGAATATTCAAGTAAAGGATTTACACGTACTTCATAGAGGTATCTTATCATCCTGATATTTTTAATAATGGCTTTCCCTTAATTTAATGTCCTTATAAATATAAAGTCTACATAAAATATTGTTTCATTTCAAATTATAATGTTATACATTTACTGAAAACTTGACAATCTATAAATTATGCCTTATTAAATTTGTATTTCTCAGGAAACAGAACAAATTTTAGATGATAAACTTAAAAGTTATGATTTCACTAACAACGGCAAGTTCTTCCGATCTACTTCAACAGTTCTATGTAAACATCCACCAACTGTGTCATTTATGTTCTCCCCTTTCTTGCTTTCGCTTCTGAGTTGAAAGTGATGACCTTCCAATGAAACAATAGCTAGCAATAAAGTCACTGAAGCCTGCTGGCTTCTTGGCAGGCTAGAGGGTACAGACATATTCCATACTGAGGTCTTGCCCTTTATTTAAGACATTTGTTAGGCTGATGGTACAACTGTAAACATACTCGTCTGTAGTACTAAACACTCTTCAAAGGTTTGAATGTCATGGGTGGAAGGGAGAATAACCATCGGATATGGAGAGCATTGCTGTTTATAATACAGAGCTGTGGTGCCACCTGTCTCCACACTGCACTATGCGGGTTCCACTCTGTAGATGCAAGTTGTGTCTTTTGAATGAACCAGAGGCAGTATAGCATGGCAGTTAAGGGCATGCACAAGCCTTGCAGTTGGATAAGGCTGGAATTGAGTCCTGGTTTTGTCACTTCCTGTTGGCAACAACTTGGGCAAACTTTAAACCTCTGTTCCTCATTTCTAAAATGAGGATAATTAGGAGTATGTACCTTACAGGGAAGCTGTGAAGTTAAAATGAGCTGATGCATACAAAGTGCTTAGGGCACTGGCCCACTCCCAGTAAACCCTAATTAATAATAATCAAGTCATTGAGGCTAGGGAAGGCCCTAGTTGGGTGATCCTGCATTAATTCCTGCCCCTGATTTTAAAGGCGTGGCTTCTGATGAAAGGCTAAGCTCTTATCATTGATCAGCAAAGCACTGGGTTGCTTGCTACAGATACACTGAGGGGAGGTCTATGAGTATGAACACTTCTCAGATTGAGAGCCATGCCCTGAACATCTGCAGATCTCAGATGGGGTGGCATGTTTTTCAAATCAGGTACTTAAATAAATGAGTTGACATTCAAAATGTCCTACAATGAAGTCTAGGAACTGCATTAACATACAGTGACCAATTCGGAGGCATCATGGCAAAATGGTTTCATTTAACAGTGTACTCATGCCTCTCCTGTTGAGACCTAACAGATGGTATGTGGTGTAGCTATTTACATGTCTGTGTCCCTCCACCATGAGCAGGGACTGTGTTTCATTTATCACTGTATCCCCAGTATATACATAGAACCTAGAAGCTGCTTCATAAAGGCTGGTTGACTAAATGAATTAAAATATGAATTACAGCTATGTTATTTTAATACTCCCTAGATAATTTCCATGTTTTACCACACTGTCTTTGCCTATATGATAGAGGCTGCTAACTAGTCTTCAAGGATAGATCAAGCATGAGGTTTGTATTCTGTAGAGTATGATTTCAAATATGCAGAGACACACTCCCCCTACCCCCCTTAGAAAGGGGATGTAGTATGCAGGTGGGAACGTGATCCCCAGAACGAGCCTACGTGGGTTCAAATCCTGACATTGCCATTTGCCAGCTTGTGAATTTAGGCAAGTCACACCTTGCCTAGCACCTCTGTGCTTTAGTTTTCTCATTTCTAAAGTGGAGATAATTATTGTACCTACATTACTAAAGTCATTGAAAGGATTAAATGAGTTAATATACATAAAATGCTTAGATTACTGACTACACATAGTAAGAACTATATATAGTGTTTATTATTAATATTTTTATAGAATAGTTGTAAATTATAATGCTAACCATAAGACACTAAAATAGCCAGTTAGCTCTCTGAAAGAGTAAAGAAACATAAAGTGATGGTTAAGCTGGAAGAAGCTCTTACTTGTCCCACATTTGGACTGTATGGTATTCTGTATTTTAGTGTATTCTGTTTCCTTAAAAATGAAACATTCATGTGGCATTTGTGTTTATTAAATTTGATTAAGCAAAATACTCCCTTATACAACTTTTAGGATAATTCCTTGTTTCATATACTAGTGTTAGGTAGTCTATGACAGATGCTAATTTAACACTAAATTGTAAATGTTGGATAGTAAATTTTGGATAAATTTAGGTACTAAATAATACCTAATAGAATCAAAAATAATAGAATCAAAAGATGTGTATAAAGAATATACATTAAACAAGTTATGTGCTCAATCAGGATGATATGTAAGTTTGCTGTGGAATAGAAATGCAATATTATCAACCTAGCTTCCATATCAATGCTGGTCCTACTGTGCCCATTGTATTTAATTGAAGGATAAAATTAAATTCCATTTGTAGGCTTAAAATATCTAATGGAAGTACTCTTCTTAAAAGTAGTATATTCTGCAAATATACTTTTGCAGAAGTATATACTTTATATAACAAAAGTATATACTTTATATAACAAAATTAAGAACTTTAATAGGCATATTTTGCTTAACAGTTTTCTTAATTTTAATTTTAAAAAAAGAAGAGATTTTCAAAGGCTGTAAATAAAAAGGAAAAAAATAACCCAACCTTCAGATGGAAGATTACATGACACAATATTGAACACAACAGAAAGAAGGCAGTGGGAATTGATGTCTTTATAATCTATGGGCCAAGCAGGTCATTTTTCCTCAAATGTCAGGCACAAAAATCAGTGAACCTTATATACTATGACTGGACAAAACTTGCTCAATACATAGGTGGATTGATAGACTAATGATAGATAAATAGATAGATAGATAGATGATAGACACCCAATCTATAATAACATTTAACTTTTCTAAGTTTCATCTTCTTCCAGCCTCAACAGAGCCTCCACCCAGAAGTAAATGAAAACATCCTCTTAGACTAGGAAAATGTTGCTTACAGCAGTTATCAAGGTGATATCATTTTATTCCTGTTTAAAAAACTGCAGTTGCTATACTAGGTTAAATAGTGTCTCCACAAAATTCATGTTCACCCAAAACCTATGAATGTGGCCTTTTTGGAAACAGGATCTTTGCAGATGTGATTAAGATGAGGACATACTGGATTAGGATAGGCTCTAAATCCAATATGACTGGTACCCTTATAAGAAGAGGGAAATTTGGACACAGAGATATAGACACACAGAGAGTATGTGTTGATGGAGCCAGAGATTGGAGTGCCGTTTCTGTGAGCCAAAGAATGCTAAGAATTGCCAGCAATCATCAGAATCTAGGAGAGAGGCAAGAGATTCTTTCTCTGAGTTTCCAATAAGGAACCAACGCTGAAGATAATTTGATTTTGAACTTCTGGCCTCATGCACTGTGAGAGAATAAATTTCTGTTGTTTTAAGCCTCCTACTTTGTGTTAATTTGTTATATCAGGCCTAGGAGATGAATACAGTTGCTTAGTTACCTGCTTTCCCATCTCATGGTTGACTAAAGCAGCTAATGACAAGGGGTAAGAAGGTATATTTTGAAACAGCCTTTAATGCTCTAAATGGTTTGACAGTTGTCCCAGTTCAGTAAAATGGGAATTCCCTTCTTGGCTGTTGGGACTCCCTAAGTATCTATTTGCAAATTGACATGAATGAGAACCTTTGATTTTGGCTGATAGAAAAATTAGAACAATCAGAGCAAATGTTTGTGGGGAGAAGTAAGAGAGAGGTGGATGATGGAAGGGAGTGACATGGTAACTCTCCCCAACTCCTGGCCTGCTGGGCTGTTCATCAGTGCTTCTGGAGGGAGGGGTTTAAAAGCAGAACCCAAATCAGCTGTTTTCATGAACAATTTCATGAAACTTTGGTGTTTCTAGGATCAGCTAACAAAGTAGAAATCAAGGTGAAAAGTCTCTTCTTCCACATTTGGTATGCAGCTCTTCTACTATAGTGGTTCTGAGGACAGCATAGATGAATTAATGTACATTAAGTGCTTAGAACAGGTCTGACATGAAGTAAGTGTGTGTTTTCTAAAATTATAGAAGAGAAGAACATAGACTTATTTCCAAGCACATGGAAGACTTCCCTATAGATACCCCCAAATAACTGGTCATGTATCTATAAGTAGACACAATAAGCCAGAGGAATTTGTGTTATTAATTAACATTTATTTATTGATTACATATGTGTTGAGTACCTTCTTAATCAATAGACACAATGAAGGGAGAGACCATGTTTAGTCACTGCTACCCCAGTGATAGAGCAGACAGTAAGTGGTGACTAACTGAGTACTGGATGTACCATGTGTGGCACTAAAGGCCAGAAATACAGAGGAACAAGACATCATTATCCCACAGGCCAGCAGAGCTGAGAGGTGTTCAGGATAAAATGATGAACTTGATCCAAGTGGAACATTTTTTAATAAAATTTTAATTTTTTCCCAATATGACCAAAATAGACAGTTTTGCTAAAATTACCTGGAAAATTAATTGATGTGGAAATGCTCGTTTCTCCCAAACTCTCAGATAAATCAAATGAGAATGAAATTAGGAAAAGCAACAGAAAATTAGTCACGTCAAACAAATGCACTGAAATGAATGCATTTCCTTTGAAAACTCTTGGAACATAAATCCTTAACCGTTAAAGTAGGTTTTCCTAAATACAGGCAAGGCATTTCACTGTTAGAGCTCTCTGAATATAGAAACACATTATAGCACACCCAGTCACAATATTTTTGTTAAAGGAGCCAACAAGGGATTTATTTCTTCCTGTAACTTATAGCAGAAATAAGATCCTTTTCCAAGCAATGTGATTAAGGATATTACTTTGAAAAAGTCTAATAGCCACGTCTGATCTTCCTCAGACAGAAAGAGAGTAGAAAACATCTACTATACTATCCCTTGGGCTTTTGGTTCAACTCAGGATATTTTGGCAATCTCTCTTTCTGATCTCCCCACCCTGTAAATATTTAATGTTACCAGTTTCCTGTAATATAAATGCATTATTAGAACAACCCGACAGCTGTGTGTACAGAAAATTCTGACAGAGCTGTGCCAATGGAAGAATTCTTTGAACAAGGGAGATGAAATCAATAGAGTTTTAATGATAAATAGAAGGGGACTGAGCCTCTCAACTCCCATGCCACCTAATAATAAATTTCCTTCCAGACTCACTACAAAACAGGGCTGAGTTCTGAGGTCCGGTAACGGCGTGCCCAGTTTCAATCCTTATCTTAAAGAAGGGAAGTCCGTTGCCCTAGAGGAAAGTGTGACTCCAACTGATTTCATTGTCCACTTTCTAATGGGGATGTGATCTTAGTCAGAAGGTCATGCTCTAGACTGCAGCAACGTGGTAGTTTGCCGCGACACTGCTCAGAAGTTAGAGGGACCATCGCATAGTTCCAGAGTGAAGACCATGATTACAACAAACAGTAGAAAAAAGGTTTGTCACACATCTAACATAGTTGCTTAAGCAAAATACTTGATATGTATCAGCTCCTTTCCCTACTTCTCCTTATCCTCTGTCAAACTTTCAAAGTGGGAGTACTTACTTTCAAGTTTTAAAGAAAAGAAACAAAAAAACAAACACAAACTTTTATTCTCTTTTGTACCTGAGCAATAAAGGAATGGCAAAAGGGCACCATTGGGATTAATGCCTGACAATTATTTTGGAGGAGCTCACTAGGTAGTGGGACAAGTAAATAATGTCCTGAGTGTTAGAGCTGAGTAGGAAGTTTAGTGGGAACATGAAGGAGGAAATAGCCATGAACCTCTAAGAGTAGACTGCTATTTTAACTATAGTGTTTCATGGAAGAGTGAGCCTTTTAACATTTATGATCTCTTACAGATATCTTATTAGTTAGAAAATAAAAACAAAAAACCCCAGTGATTTCCTTTGCTTCTCCTTATCCTTTCCCTAGATGAATATACTGTCTTTTGTTGGTTTCCCTTAATTCTCCTGACACCTATGTAAATAGGCTTTTTATTAAATTGTCCTCAATTAACCTGTTTGAGTGGCTATCTGTTTCCTATCAGAACTTTGATACATCCATCACTTTTTCTTCCTTTTGTTCAAATCTATTTCAGGAATTTGGAGGTAGATATATATACCATATATATATCATATATCTTACAATTCTTTGAGCTGACATTGGCTAACATTCACCATTGACACGATATGAAGAGTAAAGTGGGAAATAGAAAATATTTGGTTTTTAATTCAAGTTTTTATTAAACACCAATACTTCATAGAGAAGCAGGGCATGACCACACTATATTTCCATGTTTTCCACAAAAGTGTGAGGGACCATGTTTTTGCCTCCCATTAGTGAATTATTTTTACTCCCGTATCATCTCTTTAGCCTAGCCCCATAATTTAGGTGACGGTCTAGTGCTGGCTGTGACTGAACACAGCATATTATGGCAAAAAAGATGAGTCCAGTTTAAATCAAAGATACATATGTACCTGGGAAGAAGGAAAAAATCATGGTAAATGGAAAAGCGCAAAAGTAGTGTCATGCAAATCTCACTTATCCATTCAGGAGGTGTGCTGTCTTTCTGAAATGAAAGACCTTTTCACTCCAAAAGGCCAGATGAGATTTACCCATCTGACGATTTCTACTCACTTTCACTGATTCATATGAGGATTAATAATAGGAGAGAAGAAAGGGAGGAAGCTCCCTTCAGCACTGGGAAATCTTGGGCAGAAAAGTGAGGGACTCTTAGGTACTTAAGTGCTGCGTTTCGCTCTTTCTTTCAATTGAAGAATGAGCCTACTTCAGTACTCATAATCCTCAACAGTGATTGAGGATTGTGCTATGTGCCAGGAACCAGACCAATTACTTTAAATAAATACATTACCTCATTAATTACCACAATAACTCCATTTATGTAATAGGAACCCTATTCCCTTTCTACATGAGGAACCTGAAGCACAGTGTTTAAGCAAGTTATATAGAGTTAAAGTGAGAATGCAGAAAACCCAGGATGTAAACTCCAGCCACCCTAGTCCCAAAGCTGTGCTCTAGTACTGCTCCCAAGAAGTGGGAGGATTTATGAAGGAAAAAAAAAAACAGCCAGAGGATAAAGTTCATTAGAATTTATGGAAATTATGAATATGCCTATTTTAGTGAAAGGAGTGTAGTTGATTTATATTTGAATGACACATACATGACTTAAAATCGAATTCATAGACCAAGTATTGACTAAAATATTGTGGCTAACTTTGTTTCTCCACGGTCTGAGAGTATTGAAACAACCCACAAAATACTAAACTGGACAACCATGAAACTAATGGTAAATTTTTATTTTAAGATTTTAATTGCTAGAAGATTAATCTTTCCTTAACTACACAAACAACAGCTCCATCTTCCCACTCAGAAGAATAATGGGTCATCACATTGGTTTTTTTTCTGTTCAGAAACGAGAGGAATTTACCCTGCCCAAGAATCTGACTTGACCCCAAATATAAAATGAGTTTAATCTGAAAACTTCTGCTCTGTCTGAAAAGAGAGGGATGACTAATCTCTTAACTTGGAATGCCCGGAAGCAGATCCTAAGACAAGCATTCAAGTGCAAGTAAATCATTTGGTTGGGGATCCCAGTAAGCCCTCCTAGGGGAATAGGGACATAAGATGGTAGGAACGGTGGTTAATAAAGGGTAGATTACCACGTCAGCTACCACTGAGGCCACCAGAACTTAGGTCCATTAAGGAATTCTGAAAGACAGCAAAGAACCCTCCTTAAAGTTATCCATCCAAGCTGATGTATTTATTCACCAAATCTTTGTCAGTCAGGACAAAATAATCCTCCTGCAGAGAATCACTGGTATTTACATAAAGCATTTTTTGGGCTGGGCTACAGTCATCAAAGTTAGAAGTCACTGGAATTGTCTGTTTTGTATGTAGTGAAAGGCTGATGGGTACAATACGAAAACAGGAAGATAAACAAAGCAAAGCTCTTACCCCTGTACATTGTGTTGTCAAGTCCAGGGACAACTATACCAATTATTTTGTAATTAGTAAAATGTTTTTCTATTTCAATGAGGATTTATATTATAGTCTTTCGAAGAATTAATGTTTATCCTAGGAAGATGTTTGTGGATGTGTGTGTTTGATCCATTTGGATTATCAGGAAGGATAAGGAGACATGCTTACAATTAACAGATTTTGGAGAGCCATATCCCATTCTCAGCCCCCAGTGCTTCAATCCTTCTGGTGTTGCTTTAAGCTGAATAACTCAGAATTGGGGATTTACACTACTGGTGGTTTATGGGATCCACAGATTTCCTGAGGGTAGGGAGTGGGTGGTTTCCAGATTCATTCCAACCTGTGTAAATAGGGAATGGGGTTGCCCCCCAAGAGAGGTAGAGATCTCCTTTGGGAGTTTCCTGTAAAGAGTTTAATACTCAGTGTTTTATTGTTTTGTCTTTTTTTTTTTTTTTTTTGGTAATGGAAAAAGCCCTATTTGGTAGACAGTTTTAAATGCACCTGATCCCCATTGTAATTTCTTTTATTGATGTGCAATCTTTCAGTAAAAGCTGATACACCATATAGACTTCTATGGCAATCATGGGAAGTATACACCATCCTGTGTTTATTTTGACACTGAGAACAGCAAAGAGAACTGCATCATTTATTTCACCACAGAGAATGGTACGAGAACTGCCTCTCCTTATGGATGGGAAATTTTAGTCCAAGAGTTTCAGGGCAGGACTAGCAGCAAAAGGAGGGACAGCCCATGGGAGACCTGGGACCAAGTAGAGGAATATATGACAGGATGAGTGACTCAGGGTGGATATGAAACAAACCCACAATTTTTTCTAAATATACCAGAGAATGGAATGAGGGAATTTATAAGGGAAGCTTATAATTAGCAAGCAAGAACAACAACTAGCAATCATGACCAACTCAAGATCCAATAATGATGATGCCCTGTTAGCTAATCTTGTTACTGTCTTCATTGCTAAGCTTTGCATGAGAGCTGGCCCTATAATTGAATACTGAATTAGAGCTCAGGAAACTCAAGTAATGAGTTAATTTTGGTTTTTATATGTAAAGTTTAAGAATCTATAATCACTCCCTTAGTACTTATCTCAGTAGATACTCCTTATACATGGATAAAAATTAATTCCCATGGAATTGTGTGCCATTCTCTGTATGATAATGAGAAAGCATTAACTTTATGCGATCACTTCTCAATCAGGCAGCAACCTAGGAGATATGACCAGATTTTGACAAGCACTATTATAAGTTAGGAATCAGTTATTATAACCAACACCTTCTAAAACATGGAAAAGAAGCATAAGGTATGGGAGGTAGTATTAAAAGGTGAATATGTCAAAGTATTAATGTATTTGGAAGCCACAGATCCTAAGAAATATATGTTATACTATAGGATAGGAGAAGTAAATGTAATAAGTGGGAATATGAATTGTAACAGAGTAGTAAATAGTATCTCATAACTATCACTACATATTATGATGTATTATGTAGAATTGTTTGGATAAAATAAAAATGAGAATATAACAAGGAAGTTCTACCTTATTCAAAAGAGTAAGATCAGTTAGAAATGAAGATAGAATAGCATTATATGTCAAGAAGATACAACTCAATATAGCTTTATTACTTTTTCTGTTTATTAAAGTAATATATGGTCTTGCAAAAAAAAAAAAAAGAAAAAAACAACAACTAGCTGGTGCCTAATTGATATGAGGGCTGGATATAAGGGCTGACAGTTCACAAGCTAGTAGAGGCAAGATATAATAGTAATGGAAAAAGTCACAGAATAAGTAATAGAAATTGTAGTGACAATAATAATAGCTACTATTTATAACAGACTAACTCTATGCCAGGCACTATACCTGTATTATCTCTTTTAATATGACAAACCAGTGAGCTAGATACTATATTGTTTATGTATGATGCTAAGTAATTTGCCTCTGTATGCACAGCAGGTAAATTATATTAGCCATCAAGGACTTCTACTCCCAGATATGTACTAGAAGCTTCGTTCAGCACAGCATATTAAATGTTCACTAGACTTCTGACATTCTCATGACCCTGGTAGCTGGGGAAATCATCAGGGACTATTTTTTTACCACAGGGAAGGAATTAGTTGTTGAAGTGATGAAAGAAATAGTGACCTTGGAGAAACGGGACATTTCTGAATTGCTCTTGTACCCACTATAGTAGCTTCTCCACTACATCTGCTTCTCTGGGTCATGAGCATCCTACATCTTATTCTGAGTTGGAGATACCATATCTGGCTGCTGCCAAGACTGTACTTCAACCACCAGAAGCTTGGGAAGGGAGTATCTGACTTGTTTGGCTGTTAGGCTAGAGCCCACCTATGCCTCTCACCACGATGCAGAGTGAAGGGCTCCAAACATCAGAGGGAGGTCAGCTCCTGGGCTGCCAAAATACAACAGATATCCAGTAGACATGCTGGATGGGGGAAGGCTACTCTCGTTAGAGGAATACTCCATGGAGGGAGGAAATAAAATGAGGAGAAAGACTTAAAAGAAAATAAAGTGAAAGGTCTGTGCCATATATCAACTCTTTCTTCTTATAACTTCTTTTGTTCTCACTTTTATTTTTTTAAATCTATACATAGTCATTTATTTTTCACATATTCTTTCCATTTCAACACAGGTAGTCCCTGACTAACAAATTTAAAATGTGTTGACCTGAAAAAAATGTATGAAAAATAAGTGACTTCTGTCTCTTTATAGCAGTGGTTTTCAAATTGTCCTCTAAGGAGTTCCACAGGAGTCCTGAAGAGGTTCCTCAGGACATGAGAGGGCTCTAGGCCATTTGATTGATTGATTGATTGATTGATTGATTGATTGATTGATTTCAGCTTTACTGAGGTATAATTGACAAATAAAATTGTAAAATATTTAAAGTGTGCATTGTGGTGATTTGATATTTGTATATGTCGTGTGAAAGGATTCCCACCATCTAGTTAATTAACATATCCATCACTTCGCATATTTTTTTTCTTTTCTTTCCTTTCCTTTTCTTTCAATCTTTTTTATTCTTTTGGTGAGAAAATTTAAGTTCTACTCTCAGCAAATTTAAATTACCCAATACTTCCTTTTAAAAAGTTTATCCAGATGACTCATGTTGGTGGCAACTCTGTAGAAGCAATAAAATATTGCTCTGAGGGTGCAGATAGGAAATAAGCAGTTAATTAGTTAAAAGCGTTTAGAGTCTGTTGTGTCTCTGCAACCAGAAGACAATGGCACCGTGTGTCTTTGAACTCCAAATCTCTTCAAAATGGGGCATGGTAGGAAGAGGGAGGACCATAAAGATTGGGTTTATTTGTTTTTGGAGGGGTTAGGATCCAGGTGGAACTATGCAAGGAAGCTAATTCTTATAACAGCAAACCAGAGGAATAGATTATTGGCCCTCCCATCTTAGGTCAGTTAGAGCTATGAATTCCTGATGGGTTTGTAGGGAGGACATTACAAATTTAGGATTAAAACCCACCTTCAATTTGTCACAGTGTCAAAAAATGCTTATAGACATTCCTAGGTCTTACATTTTCAGCTCTTCTTATAGCTATTAATGTGTCTAAAAGTCATTAACATTTTAAATAGATGAACAGTTTATATTTTACTCAAGCTATGTTTCATTGTTTTGAGGTAGAGTAAAAACACACACACATATATGTATACACATGTATCTCCATGAAAGATTTGACATATTCTTCAAAGCTGAAACTTAAACCACTGTTTTGTTCCTTCTCTAGTCATAGCAGTATAGTAGTTTTTCTCTTCATTTTCCACAAACACCTACCATACTGTCAAGCAATTTTACACAACAGTGCTGACTCAAAGAATAGGCATGTAATGAAATGCCTTTACACTAGGAAATAGCCTTTCCAATAAAAATGGTTCTATTCAGGTCTTTTTTATACTACTGAATTCTCCAGTGTTTGGTTGGTTTTGTTTTTCAGATAACGGAGCATTAACGCAGCTATGGGCCATTCTACACTGAAAACTCTTTTGACTTGGGTCTCCCACTGGGCCAAATTCACATACTCTATTTTATTTCCTTTGTAACAATGGCACAAATTTACAGTTTACTTGATTGGTGCCGTACACTTTTTGGTATATCACTTAGTCTCTATGGAAAATATCTTTAGTGACAGAAGAATTCAATGTCATGTTTTTTGCAACAGCTTTTCTCCCTGTTTTTTCTAACGCCAGCCTTATGAGTATGGCAACATTAGGATTTCAGCACTAGATATTCATTTGAAGAACATAAAAACATGCAGTAGAAAACATGCATGTTTCTTTTTTTCATATTCGCAAATAATATATTCCTTTAAAATATGGGCTTCCCTGGTGGCGCAGTGGTTGAGAATCCGCCTGCCGATTCAGGGGACACAGGTTCGTGCCCCGGTCCAGGAAGATCCCACATGCCGCAGAGTGGCCGGGCCCATGAGCCGTGGCTGCTAAGCCTGCACGTACGGAGCCTGTGCTCCGCAACGGGAGAGGCCACAACAGTGAGAGGCCCGCGTACAGCAAAAAAAAAAAAAAAAAAAAAAAAAAAGGTAGGTTACGTGGAATTACAAATTACACTCTTATTTCTTTCTGTTCTTCATATTTCTTTGAGGCTCAAGTTCAGCTGACTTGTGGGATATTAGACTGACATCAATGCTTTGGTGAGTTCAAGTTCATTGGTGAGATATTTCTTCTGTTTATTAAAAAGGGCCAATATTTCAGTGACACAGCTATTTCAGGGACAGCTGAAAACATTATGATTATCTCAACCATCTAAATAAATTCCAAATCATTGCTAAAAAAGCCCTTTTTTTTTTTTTTTTGCTCTATGCGGGCCTCTCACTGTTGTGGCCTCTCCCGTTGCGGAGCACAGGCTCCGGACGCACAGGCTCAGCGGCCATGGCTCACGGGCCCAGCCTCTCCGCGGCATGTGGGATCTTCCCGGACCGGGGCACGAACCGGTGTCCCCTGCATCGGCAGGCGGACTCTCAACCACTTCACCACCAGGGAAGCCCCTGGAGAGTTTTTTTATCATAAATGGGTGTTGAATTTTGTCAAAAGTTTTTTCTGCATCTATTGAGATGATCATATAGTTTTATTCTTCAGTTTCTTAACGTGGTTTATCACATTGATTGATTTACATATGTTGAGGAATCCTTGTGTCCCTGGGACAAATCCCACTTGATCATGGTGTATGATCCTTTTAATGTGTTGTTGGGATTTGGTTTGCTCATATTTTGTTGGGGACTTTTGCATCTATGTTCATCAGTGATATTGATCTGTCATTTTCTCTTTATTGTGATATCTTTGTCTGGTTTTGGTATCAGGGTGATAGTGGCCTCATAGAATGAGCTTGGGAGTGTTCCTTCCTCTGCAATTTTTTGGAATAGTTTGAGAAGGATAGGTGTTAACTCTTCTCTAAATGTTTGATAGAATTTGCCTGTGAAGCCATCTGGTCCTGGACTTTGTTTGTTGGAAGTTTTTAAGTCACAGTTTCAATTTCAGTACTTGTGAATGGTCTGTTCATATTTTCTATTTCTTCCTGGTTCAGTCTTGGAAAGTTGTAACGTTCTAAGAATTTGTCCATTTCTTCTAGGTTGTCCATTGTACTGGCATATAGTTGCCTGTAGTAGTCTCTTAAGATCCTTTGTATTTCTGTGAAATTCACACATAACTGCAATGAAGTATAACTACAGCTGTACAAATAAAGCAAGTACTGTAAGAGCTTTGAAAGGAGAGTGCTAACGATCTGGGAGAGTTGGGAAATAAGGCAATCTGTAAAGGGCCTCACTGTGCCTGCCTAGTACCTAATAGACCCTCAGGCTACCCTTCCTCCCACTTTCTCCCTGTAATTAATTAGCTGAGAGGCCTTAGGCAAGTAAATTTGCAACCTTAGGCTTTAAGGTGAACATGTATAAAATAAGGGAATTGGAAAAGCCATCTCTGAGGTCTCTCTCTATTCTAATACATAACATAGTAAGTTTTAAATGGGAGGATTATATGAACAATAATAAACTCTATTTTGCAAATCTTAACCTACTTATTATTTATGTAGCTATAAAGTCTCTAACAGGTATTCTAAGTATCTCTACAAATGTCTCATGGACACACTTTGTTGACTACCGTGTGGCATCTAACCTTTTCTTCCCTTCTATTGGTATCATCTCCTTTTTTTAGTCAGGCTAAGGAAAGTTATGCTACAGTAACAAACAAACTCTGAAATCTTAGTGACTGCACATAAAAGTTCACTCTTACTCAAAAATCATGCCAAGTTCACTGGGGATATGACAGCTTTCCTTGGCAGTTCCCCTCCAAGTTGTGACTTGGAAATCCAAAATAATAAAAGTTCCACCATTTATCATGTTTCCAGCTCAACAAGTGGCCTGAAAAGTCATAAACGTAGGAAAAGAAATACTGAAAGATCTTGCAGTGGCTCTTGAATGCTCTGCCCAAAAGTAAACAGGCCACTTCTGCTCACAGAGTATTGACCGGAAGTAGTTACATAGTCTCACTTAATTGCAGTGAGACTGGATTATGTGGAGAGCCCAGATGACTATGTGGGAAGAAGTTAGTGTTTCTGCCTCATTCTCCATGATAATTTCCATGGCCATTGCTGCCATGAATTCTTTGCAGTCTAAAAGTGCCAGAGTGGTGCTATGTATTCTGGAGACTCAAAGCACTAGAACCAGACAGTATGTTATCCTGCAGTATGGAGCACCCTCCTCCCAGGTTGTGTTACACAGTTTTCCTGGACACCAAAGCAGTGCTACTTGTGAACCAACCCCACAAAGCTTTTAATGGGAATGCTTTTCAGTTTCTTCTTGTAAGCCCTCAGAGATGTAATTAGCTGTTGGTTATCCAGAAGAGATAGGTCTCTCTTCTAGCTCTTATATTCCTTCAACTTCTAACTTTTCTTTTAGTCATTCTCCTTCTTCTAGAGTCCCACATTCAGGCCCTCTGGCACAAGGCTTGTGTTTCCCTCTAGGGTTCTGCCAATAAAAATACATCAAGGTTTTATTAAAGGCATGAGCTAGAAAAAAGATATCAGCCCTTAGTCCAGTTAAAGGTTTAATTCAGATCAATTCAAGGAGATGTGAGCATGGAGAACAGTGTTCTCACTATTTCTAGGCACATTATATTTGAGGAGATAAATGTAAATAATTTCACAATCAATTTGTGCCTGGGGGGGATATTACATCTTAGAATTTTTTTTCCCTCTTACCAGAACTTCTCACAAGGCATTAGAAGGCAATCCCCTTCCTCGTGCATAGGGAGAAAAGAGTGAGGGCTACGTGCCACATCATTCTACCTTGGATGATTTTCTCCCCATTATGTTTCTCTCACCAGGGCTAAATTCACCTTCAGTGTTCTTTGAAAATTTCATTCCAACTATAACTCTTAAAAGACTGTTAGCAAGAATGTTAAATAACCATGCTTTATGAAGCATTGGATAAGTTTTCTTTCTTTTTCTCTCCGCTGTGGAGCCTTAAATCCACTGGACTGTAGTTAATTCATGTCAGTCTGAATTAACTAATATACCAGCTGTCAGAGATGGGTTTATAGCAACGCTGCCTCTGCAAAGTTCCCGTGCTGTAGATCACAGGGCAGCCTCTGGTCTCCTGTCTGTTTGAGACACTTTCCACATGGGAAGGCCACCCAAGATGGGACTGTTTGTCGCTAGGCCTGAAAGAGGTGGAGCTGGAATGAGTCAATTCCCCAAACTGCCAATTTAAACAATGACATGATTTTACATGCCAAAAATCTATTTGTATGCAATCAGGAAGTGAACAGAAAAGGAAACTATAATAAGGATAGTTTCTGCTGAGTGTGAATCCATGCCTGTCCATATTTGTTTATCCTCTTTATCCCTCTATTAACTTTTAGAACATTAGATCTTTGAGGAGAGAATAGAACTTTTCAATATTTATGTACACAATCTATCCCGATGTGACTACTTAACATACGATTATGCCAAAATTGTCACTATAGCTTTAAAATGAAAAGCAGGTCTCTGTGTGAATAGCATAGTCCTATTTAACAAAAGGAGAGAAAGAAAAATACTTTTACATTTTCTTTCAAATAATCATTGGTTTTAGCTATGGTGTGTGTGTGTGCATGTGTGTATGTGTGTGTATGAAAACTCAGTTTTCTTAGTACAGATCAATTGAGCTGTCTCCTAAGTACTGATGTCATTTCTTTTTTTTTTTTTCGGTACGCGGGCCTCTCACTGTTGTGGCCTCTCCCATTGCAGAGCACAGGCACTGGACGCACAGGCTCAGCGGCCATGGCTCACGGGCCCAGCCACTCCGCGGCATGTGGGATCCTCCCGGACCAAGGCACGAACCCATGTCGCCTGCATTGGCAGGCGGACTCCCAACCACTGCGCCACCAGGGAAGCCCTGATGTCATTTCTAAATAAAGCAGGTAATAAAACTAAACAGAATATTATTATTAAAATTTAGTGGGTTTTTTTTTTGGTTTTTTTTTGTTTTTTTTGTTTTTTGGTGGTACGAGGACCTCTCACTGTTGTGGCCTCTCCCGTGGTGGAGCACAGGCTCCAGACGTGCAGGCTCAGCGGCCATGGCTCACGGGCCCAGCTGCTCCGTGACATGTGGGATCCTCCCGGACCGGGGCACAAACCTATGTCCTCTGCATCAACAGACAGACTCTCAACCACTGCTCCACCAGGGAAGTCCCTATATGTATTCTTTTCCATTAGAGTTTCGATTTATACATCTTTATTGGAGTATAATTGCTTTATAATGTTGTGTTAGTTTCTGCTGTATAACAAAGTGAATCAGCTATATGTATACATATATGCACATTTCCCCTCCCTCTTCAGCCTCCCGCGCACCCTCCCTATCCCACTCCTCTAGGTGGTCACAAAGCACCGAGCTGATCTCCCTGTGCTATGCAGCTGCTTCCCACTAGCTATCTATTTTACATTTGGTAGTGTATATATGTCAATGCTTCTCTCTCACTTTGTCCCAGCTTCCCCTTCCACCCCACCCTGTGTCCTCAAGTCCATTCTCTACGTCTGCATCCTTACTCCTGTCCTGCCTCTAGGTTCATCAGAACCATTTTTCTTTTTAATTCCATGTATGTGTGTTAGCATATGGTATTTGTTTTTCTCTTTTTGACTTCACTCTGTTTGACATACCCTAGGTCCATCCACCTCACTACAAATAACTCAATTTCGTTTCTTTCTATGGCTGAGTAATATTCCACTGTATGTATGTGCCACATCTTCTTTATCCATTCATCTGTCAGTGGACACTTAGGTTGCTTCCATGTCTTGGCTATTGAAAATAGAGCTGCAATGAACATTGTGGTACATGTCTCTTTTTGAATTATGGTTTTCTCAGGGTATATGCACAGTAGTGGGATTGATGTGTCATATGGTAGTTTTAATTTTAGTTTTTTAAGGAACCTCCATACTGTTCTCCATAGTGGCTGCACCAATTTACATTCCCACCAACAGTGCAAGAGGGTTCCCTTTTCTCCACACCCTCTCCAGCATTTATTGTTTGTAGATTTTTTGATGATGGCCATTCTGACTGGTGTGAGGTGATACCTCGTGGTTTTGATTTGCATATCTCTAATGATTACTGATGTTGAGCATCCTTTCGTGTGTTTGTTGGCAATCTGTATATCTTCTTTGGAGAAATGTCTGTTTAGGTCTTCTGCCCATTTTGGGTTGGGTTGTTTGTTTTTTTGACATTGAGCTGCCTGAGCTGCTTGTATATTTGGAGATTAATCCTTTGTCAGTTTCTTCATCGGCAAATACTTTCTCCCATTCTAAGGGTTGTCTTTTCATCTTGTTTATGGTTTCCTTTGCTGTGCAAAAGGTTTTAAGTTTCATTAGATCCCATTTGTTTACTTTTGTTTTTATTTCCATTTCTCTAGGAGGTGGGTCAAAAAAGATCTTGTTGTGATTTATGTCATAGAGTGTTCTGCCTATGTTTTCCTCTAAGAGTTTGATAGGGTCTGGCCTTACATTTAGGTCTTTAACCTATTTTGAGTTTATTTTTGTTTATGGTGTTAGGGAGTGTTCTAATTTCATTCTTTTACATGTAGTTGTCCAGTTTGCCCAGCACCACTTATTGCAGAGGCTGTCCTTTCTCCACTGTACATTCCTGCCTCCTTTATCAAAGATAAGGTGACCATATGTGCGTGGGTTTTTCTCTGGGCTTTCTATCCTGTTCCATTGATCTATATTTCTGTTTTTGTGCCAGTACCATACTGTCTTGATTACTTTAGCTTTGTAATATAGTCTGAAGTCAGGGAGCCTGATTCCTCCAGGTCCAGTTTTCTTTCTCAAGATTGTTTTGGCTGTTTGGAGTCTTTTATCTTTCCATACAAATTGTGAAAATTTTTTGTTCTAGCTCTGTGAAAAATGCTCTTGGTAGTTTGATAGAGATTGCATTGAAGCCCTAGACTGCTTTGTGTAGTATTTTTTTTGTGTATGTAGTCATTTTCATAATATTGATTCTTCCAATCCAAGAACATGGTATATCTCTCCATTTGTCTGCATCATCTTTAATTTCTTTCATCAGTGTCTTATAGTTTTCTGCATACAGATCTTTTGTCTCTGGGTAAGTTTATTCCTTGGTATTTTATTCTTTTGTTTGCAGTGGTAAATGGGAGTGTTTCCTTAATTTCTCTTTCAGATTTTTCATCATTAGTGTATAGGAATGCAAGAGATTTCTTTGCATTAATTTTGTATCCTGCAACTGTACCAGATTCATTGATTAGCTCTAGTAGTTTTCTGGTAGCATCTTTAGGATTCTCTATGTATAGTATCATGTCATCTGCAAACAGTGACAATTTTACTTCTTCTTTTCTGATTTGGATTCCTTTTATTTCATTTTTTTCTCTGACTGCTGTGGCTAAAACTTCCAAAAATATGTTGAATAATAGTGGTGAGAGTGGGCAACCTTGTCTTGTTCCTGATCTTAGAGGAAATGCTTTCAGTTTTACACCGTCGAGAATAATGTTTGCTCTGGGTTTATCATATATTGCCTTTATTATGTTGAGGTAGTTTCCCTCTCTGCCCACTTTCTGGAGACGTTTTCTCATAAATGGGTGTTGAATTTTGTCAAAAACTTTTTCTGTACCTATTGAGATTACCGTATTTTTTAATTGTTCTGTTTATTAATCTGGTGTATCACATTGATTTGCGTATATTGAAGAATCCTTGCATTCCTCGGATAGACCCCACTTGATCATGGTGTATGATCCTTTTAATGTGCTGTTGGATTCTGTTTGCTAGTATTTTGTTGAGGATTTTTGCACCTATGTTCATCAGTGATATTGGCCTGTAGTTTTCTTTCTTTGTGGCATCTTTGTCTGGTTTTGCTATCAGGGTGATGGTGACCTCGTAGAACGAGCTTGGGAGTGTTCCTCCCTTAGCTATATTTTGGAAGAGTTTGAGAAGGATAGGTGTTAGCTCTTCTCTAAATATTTGGTAGAATTCACCTGTGAAGCCTTCTGTTCCAGGGGTTTTATTTGTTGGAAGATTTTTAATCACAGTTTCAATTTCAGTGCTTGTGATTGGTCTGTTCAGATTTTGTATTTCTTCCTGGTTCAGTCTTGGAAGGTTGTACTTTTCTAAGAATTTGTCCATTTCTTCCAGGTTGTCCATTTTATTGGCATATAGTTGCTTGTAGTAATCTCTCATGATCCTTTGTATTTCTGAAATGTCAGTTGTTACTTCTCCTTTTTCATTTCTAATTCTGTTGATTTGTGTCTTCTCCCTTTTTTTTCTTCCTGTGTCTGGCTAATGGTTTATCAATTCTGTTTATCTTCTCAAATAAACAGCTTTTAGTTTTATTGATCTTTGCTATTGCTTCCTACTTTTCTTTTTCATTCATTTCTGATCTGATCTTTATGATTTCTTTCTGCTAACTTTGGGGGTTTTTTTGTTCTTCTTTCTCTAATTGCTTTAGGTGTAAAGTTAGGTTGTTTATTTGAGATTTTTCTTGTTTCTTGAGGTAGGATTGTACTGCTATAAACTTCCCTCTTAGAGCTGCTTTTGCTGCATCCCATAGATTTTGGGTCATCCTGTTTTCATTGTCATTTTTTTCTATGTGTTTTTTGATTTTCTCTTTGATTTCTTCATTGATCTTTTGGTTATTTCATAGCGTATTGTTTAGCCTCCATGTGTAGGTTTTTTTTTTTAACAGTTGTTTTTCCTGTAATCAATATCTAGTCTCATAGCATTGTGGTCAGAAAAGATACTTGATACGATTTCAGTTTGTTACATTTACCAAGCCTTGATTTGTGACACAAGATATGATCTATCCTGGAGAATGTTCCATGTGCACTTGAGAAGAAAGTGTATTCTGCCACTTTCAGGTGGAATGTCCCATAAATATTAATTAAATCTATCTGGTCTATTGTGTCATTTAAAGCTTATGTTTCCTTATTTATTTTCTGTTTGGATGATCTGTCCATTGGTGAAAGTGGGGTGTTAAAGTCCCCTATTATTATTGTGTTACTGTCAATTTCCCCTATTATGGCTGTTAGCATTTGTCTTAGGTATTGAGGTGCTCCTATGTTGGGTGCGTAAATATTTACAATTGTTATATCTTCTTCTTGGATCCATCCCCTGATCATTATGTAGTGTCCTTCTTTGTCTATTGTAATAGTCTTTATTTTAAAGTCTATTTTGTCTGATATGAGAATTGCTACTCCAGCTTTCTTTTGAATTCCATTTGCATAGAATATCTTTTTCCATCCCCTCACTATCAGTGTGTATGTGTCCCTAGGTCTGAAGTGGGTCTCTTGTAGACAGCATATATACAGGTCTTGTGTTTGTATCCATTCAGCTAGTCTGTGTCTTTTTGTTGGTGCATTTTATCCATTTACATTTAAGGTAATTTTTTTTTCTTTTGTGGCTGCATTGGGTCTTCGTTGCTATGCATGGGCTTTGTCTAGCTGTAGCGAGCAGGGGCTACTCTTGCTTGTGTTTCATGGGCTTCTTACTGTGCTACCTTCTCTTGTTGCAGAGCACGGGCTCTAGGTGCATGGGCTTCAGTAGTTGTGGCATATGGGCTTAGTTGTTCTGTGGCATGTGGGATCTTCCTGGACCAGTGCTTGAACCCATGTCCCCTGCATTGGCAGGCAGATTCTTAACCACTGCACCACCAGGGAAGCCCTAAGGTAATTATTGATATGTATGTTCTTATTACCATTTTGTTTATTGTTTTGGCTTATTTTTTGTACGTCTTTTCCTTCTCTAGAGAAGTTCCTTTAGCATTTGCTGTTAAGCTGGTTTGGTGGTGCTGAATTCTCTTAGCCTTTTCTTGTCTGTAAAGGTTTTAATTTCTCTGTCAAATCTGAATGAGATCCTTGCTGGGTAGAGTAATCTTGGTTGTAGGTTTTTCCCTTTCATAACTTTAAATATGTCCTGCCACTCCCTTCTGGCTTGCAGAGTTTCTGCTGAAAGATCAGCTGTTAACCTTATGGGGATTCCCTTGTATGTTATTTGTTGCTTTTCCCTTGCTGCTTTTAATATTTTTTCTGTGTATTTAATTTTTGATAGTTTGTGTAATATGTATCTTTGTGTGTTTCTGCTTGGATTTATGCTGTATGGGACTCTCTGAACTTCCTGGACTTGGCTGACTATTTCCTTTCCCATATTAAGAAAGTTGTCAACTATAATCTCTTCAAATATTTTTTCAGTCCCTTTCTTTTTCTCTTCTTCTTCTGGGACCCCTATAATTTGAACGTTGGTGCATTTAATGTTGTCCCAGAGGTCTCTGAGACTGTTCTCAATTCTTTTCATTCTTTTTTCTTTATTCTGGTCTGCAGTAGTTATTTCCACTATTTTATCTTCCAGGTCACTTATCCGTTCTTCTGCCTCAGTTATTCTGCTATTGATTCCTTCTAGAGATTTTAAGTTTCATTTATTGTGTTGTTCATCATTGTTTGTTTGCTCTTTAATTCTTCTAGTTCCTTGTTAAACGTTTCTTGTATTTTCTCCATTCTGTTTCCAAGATTTTGGATCATTTTTACTATCACTACTCTGAATTCTTTTTCAGGTAGACTGCCTATTTGGTCTGGTGGCTTTTTACTTTTCTCCTTCATCTGCTGTGTATTTCTCTGTCTTCTCATTTTGTTTAACTTACTGTGTTTGGGGTCTCCTTTTTGCAGGCTGCAGGTTCATAGTTCCCATTGTTTTTGGTGTCTTCCCCCAGTGGCTAAGATTTGTTTGGTGTGTTTTGTAGGCTTCCTGGTGGGGGGGACTGGTGCCTGTGTTCTGGTTGGTGGAGCTGGATCTTGTCCCTTATGGGCAGGACCATGTCCTGTGGTCTGTTCTGGGGTGTCTGTGAACTTAGTATGACTTTAGGCAGCCTCTCCACTAATGGGTGGTGTTGTGTTCCTGTCTTGCTAGTTGTTTGTCATGGGGCGTCCAGCACTGGAGCTTTCTGGCCGTTGGGTGAGTTGGGTCTTAGTGTTGAGACGCAGCTCTCTGGGAGAGCCCTCACCGATTAATATTACATGGGGCCTGGAGGTCTCTGGTGGTCCAACATCATGGATTCAGCCCTCTCACCTTGGTGGCTCAGGTCTGACACCCAGCCAGAGCCCCAAGAGCTTTCCAGCCATATGGCTTGGATGAAAAAGAAGGAAAAAACAAAAACAAAAAAAAATGAAAAGAGAGAAACCCAAGACAAATGGTAAAAGCAAAACTAGACAGACAAAGTCACACAAAGAAACACGCACACAGACAGTCACAAAAAGAGGAAAAAAGAAAAATTGAAGGTAGCAACCAAACCAATAAACAAACCCACAAATGAAAATAATCACTAAAAACTAAACTAAGATAAACATAAAACCAAGAACAAATCAAACACAGTGAGCAACCCCCAAAATCCACCCCAAAACTGCCCCCAAAATCCACCACTTCAATTTTGGGAACACTTGTTGTCTATTCCAGTATTCCACACCTGCAGGGTTTACCCAGCTGATTGTGGGGATTTAGTCCACTGTTCCTGAGGTTGCATGGAGAAATTTCCCTTTCTCTTCTTTGTTCGCACAGCTCCTGGGGTTCGGCTTTGGTTTTGGCCCCACCTCTGTGTATAGGCTGCCCTCAGGTGTCTGTTCCTCACCCAGAGAGGAGGGGGTTAAAGCAGTGGCTGATTAGGTCTCTCTTGCTCACTCAAGCTGGGGAGAGGGAAAGGTACAGTAGTCTCAATTGGAATGCGGGGCATGCCTGTGGTGGCAGAGGCCAGAGTGACGTTGCAACAGCCTGAGGCATGCTGTGTGTTCTCCTGGGGAAGTTGGCCCTGGATCATGGAACACTGGCAGTTGTATGCTGCACAGACTCCCGGGAAGGTGGCAGTAGTGACCTGCACTTGCACACAGGATCCTTAGTGACAGCAACGGCAGCGGTAGTGTTCCGCACCCACCTCAGGGGTCCGAGATGATAGCCGTGGCTCACGCCTGTCTCTGGAGCTCGCTTAGGGGGTGTTCTGTCGTCTGTGGGCACACGGAGCAGGAAGTCCCTCTCCTTGCACACCCTGAGACAATGGTCTCTTGCCTCTCCGGCAGGTCCAGACTTTTTCCCGGACTCCCTCCCGGCTAGCTGTGGCGCACTAACCCCCTTCAGGCTGTGTTCACACAGCCAAACCCAGTCCTCTCTCTGGGGTCTGACCTCCAAAGCCCGAGCCTCAGCTCCCAGTCCCCCGCCCGCCTCAGCGGGTGAGCAGACAAGCTTCTCAGGCTGGCGAGTGCTGGTCTACACCGATCCTCTGTGTGGGAATCTCTCCACTTTGCCCTCTGCACCCCTGTTGCTTCACTCTCCTCTGTGGCTCCAAGCTCTGCCCTAACAATCCCTGCCAGTGAAGGGGCTTCCTAATGTGTGGAAACTTTTCTTCCTTCACAGTTCCCTCCCAGAAGTGCAGGTCCCATCCCTATTATTCTGTCTTGTTTTTTTTTCTTTTTTCTTTTGCCCTACCCAGGTATGAGGGGATTTTCTTGCCTTTTTGGAAGTCTGTGGTCTTCTGCCAGTGTTCAGTAGGTGTTCTGTAGGAGTTCTTCAACATGTAGATGTATTTTTGATGTATTTGTGGGGAGCAAGGTGATCTCCACGTCTTACTCCTCTGCCATCTTGAAGGTCTCCCTCCATTATGGTTTATCCTCTCTGCTTTTTCATCTTGAGTTTATTTCCAAGAGAAGTACTTTCCAAATATTCCTTAAATTAGAAGCTGTGATGAAGAGATTAACCAGTTCTTAAGGATATAATGCTGAAGAACACAGTTCTTGAAATTTAGGAGGCAGTCAGTGTTAGAAGACAATATTGCCCAAAGACCCTGGGCCTTGAACTTTAGAAGGCCTTGCTAGTCTTCTCCCAGCTATTGCCCTGTCCATCGACTGAGAGTCTTCAAGGTCAAGGGGATACACCCACCTGCACCTCCCTTAATCTAGACCATTCACTGAGTACCTGGGAGCCTGGAATTCTCTGCCCTAAGGCACTAGGCCCATGAGGGCCTGTGCAGACATCTCCAACAAGTCTCCCATGTGATGGCTCATTTTATGTGTCAGTTTGACTGGGCTAAGGGATGCCCAGAAACATTATTTCTGGATGTATCTATGATAGTATCTCCAGAAGAGATTAGCATTTGAATCAGGAAACTAAGTAAAGAAGACCACCCTCACCAGTGCAGGTGGGCGTCATCCAATCTGTGGAGGACCGGAATAGAAAATAAAAGTGGAAGAAGGGCCAATTTTCTCTCTTATTGCTTGAGCTGGAAAATACATCTCCTGCCCTCAGACATCGATGCTTCTGGTTTTTGGGCCTTCAGAATGAGACTGGGATTTACACTATTGGCTCTCCTGGTTCTCAGGCCTAAGGATCTAGACTGAAACTATACTGCCAACTTTCTTGGGTCTCTAGTTTGCAGATCATGGGACTTCTTAGCCTCCAGAATAGCATGAGCCAATCTCTCACAATAATCTCTCTATCTATCTAGATAGATAGATAGATATAGATATGCTATTGAGAAACTTGACTAACACAACATTCAATAAATCTCTGTTAATGGATATATAGATCTATAAAAACATGGGAAGAGAAGTGGTGCAGGGCATAAACAGACTGAATATTTAGAAGAGAAAACAATGTTCTGAGGTACAAATTTAGATACAGAACTCAAAATATACTTCAGGGCCTAGACTGAGACAATGGATGGCAAAGGAAGGTTAAATAAGGATATTGATCATGAATGTGTATGTCACACATCCAGGTAGCTGAGAAGACAAAATTGGCAGGATTTGATAACTTTTCTGCTTAGAGGAAGGAGTGACTGGACGAGGTCTGCCTCTGTAACCTGGACTGTGATAATTCCCAGGTTCTTTGCTCCCATGACCTGGCAAACTGACATAGAAACCACTAGAATCAAATAATAATAATACAAATTAACATTTATTGGGCACTTATTTTGTGCTAAATGCTGTGCTAAGTTCTTTAAACACATGACTTTATTATTCTTTACTGCAACCTAAAGATGGTCCATAATATAATTAACCACATTTTTACAAATGAGGAAATAAGCTTTTCAAGAGCTGACGAAGATCCTAAAACTTCTGAATCTCTTTGCACTCAGAATAAAACAGGTGAATAGAAAAGTTTACATTACATTTACATTTAACTTTTATATTCTACATTTTTATGTATGGCAGTATTTTTAAAAGATAAGCTGGTGTAGTTTGGAGAAACTAGAAGCCAAGAGGCCAGTCACAAAGACTTGGCAAAATCAAATGGAAGCCCTTGGCTTGAATGGTACCTATAGGAATTAAATGTAATGAACAAGTGTAAAAACTATCACGAAGGGAGAATCATCAAGGTTTGATTGAATGTGCAAGATAAAGAAGCCCAAACAGAAAAGAGCCCAGACAACCCAAGATATAAAGCTTAGGGAACCATGATGAGGTTGTTACCATTGGCAAAAGTAGAGAGGTTAAGTTGAGAAGCTCATTGAGTGAGGTAGGTGGGGGATTGGTGTGTGTTTATTCTCCCATAACTCCATGGAAATTATTCAAAGACTAATAGTCATTATGAGACAGCTAGTGGTCTTTCCTAAAATTCCTATTTTTCTATTTGACTTGAAACTGACCTCATTAAAGATGTTACATTGTCTTCTGGCTTGTGTAGTTTCTAACAAGAAGTCTATGATTACTCTTAATTTTTTTCCCCAGTATTTAATATCTCTTTTTTTCTTTGACTGCTTTAAAAATATTTCTCTTTATCACCGGTTTTCCCCAATTTGACTATTGTGTACCTTGATGTGACTTCCTTTATGTTTATTCTGTTTTCTTAAGTTGTTATTTTTGGATCTTGGTTCATAGTTTTATCAAATTTGGAAATATTTCAAAAAGTATTTCTTTTTTTTTTTTTTTGCGGTACACGGGCTTCTCACTGTTGTGGCCTCTCCTGCTGTGGAGCACAGGCTCCGGACGCGCAGGCTCAGCGCCCATGGCTCACAGGCCCAGCTGCTCCGCAGCATGTGGGATCTTCCTAGACCGGGACACGAACCCGTGTCCCCTGCATCGGCAGGCGGACTCTCAACCACTGCGCCACCAGGGAAGTCCTCAAAAAGTATTTCTTTAAATATCTTTATGCCACCCCTTTTGTGGGGGGACTTAAAATACATATACGGTAGCCTTGATATTGTGCTGTAGGTCAGTGAGGGTTTGTTAATTTTCTTCCATCTTTTTGGGTCTCTGCTTCAGTTTAGAGAGTTTTTACTGTTATGTCTTCAAATTTATTGATATTTTCTTCAATGGGGTAAAAGCTATTGTTAAACCCTTCCTTTAATTTTTTATTTCAAATATTGTATTTTTTCAATAGTTAAATAATAATTCTAGTTCCATTTTGTTTCTTTTTCATATTTTTCTTTTACTATCCATATATATTCATGTTTTTCTTTAAATCTTTGAGCATATTTCTCATCAATGTTTTAAAATTCTTGTTTGGTGATGATATTATCTCTGTCATTTCTGGGCTTATTGCTATTGTATGATTTTTCTCCTTTTTGTGGGTCAGTTTTCCCGCTTCTTTACATACCTAATAATTTTATATTGGATGGGGTACACTGTCATGTGCTATATTGTGGAGGAACTGGATTTTATTATCCTCATTTGAAGAGTATCAACTTTTTCAGGGCATGCATCAAAATTACTTGTGAAGCAATTTGATCTTTTAAAGCTAGTCTTAAGCCTTTTAAGGTTAGGTCTAATTTAGTATTACTACTAAGGTATGTGTCTACTGGGTTCACTACTGAGTGTCACAAGTCTTCAGTAAGATCTTCTTACTCCAGCTATTCAGAAATCAAATGTCTTCCAACCAGGTATAAATTCTGGAAATTGTTCAGTGTATAGATCCCTGGTAGTTCTTTGCCTTGTTGCATGGAGTTTCACCATATATATGCACACCTTAATATTCACCAATAAAGAGTCCTATGAAGATTTCTAGAGGTTTTGGGGGTTTTTTTGGTATAATTCTCCTCTCTCATTTGCTCTAATCCACCAATTCCAGCTGCTTCAGGCTCTCTGAAATCTAAACTTGGTCTCTTTAACTCAGCAAGACTACCTAATTCTGCTTCAGTTTCTCTTCTCTGAGCTACAGTCCAGAGAGTCCCTCCAGGCAAAAACTAAAGTGAAAGGATGTTCTTTGTTTAACTTCCTTCTTTCAGAGATCAAACCAGTGCAACCTTTTGCCCAGTGTTTAAAAACTTTAAAAACAATTTTTTTTCAAGGTGATAAAGTGTGTCTTCAACAAAATTACACAGTTAACATTATACTTATTAGGGAAAGATGAATGAACATCCCTCATCCCCTAGAATCAGTAATAAGGCAAATATATTCATGTTTACTACATCTATTCAACATTATGCTGAAGGTAGCCGTTGTAGTAAGATAAGAATTTTTTTAAAAGACATAAGATTTGGAACAAAAGAAATGAAACTTTTTGTTTTCTGATAATATGATCATGTATAGAGAAAATCTTAATGAATCTACAGGATAAAGCTCCTGTATCTAATGAGTTAATTTAGAAAGATTGTAGGCTACAAGGTTGATATACAAAAACAACTATATACTACCAATAAACACTTGGAAAGCAAAAATCCAACGCAATACCATTCACAGTAGCATCAAAAAACTGACATACTTAGAGAAAAAAATGTTTTAAATGTGCAAGTTCTGTGTGTACTATAAGCTGTGAAACACTGCTGAGAGAAATTAGACATAAATGTAGGGATGTACAATGTTCTTGCGTCAGATAACCCCAAATTGTTAAACTGTCATTTCTTCACAAATTGTTCTACAGTTTCAATGCTATTCCAATCAAAATTCCAAAAGTCTTTCTTCATAGAAATTGACAAGCAGACTCTAAACTTTATATGGAAATGCAAAAGATCTAAAAGAGCCAAAATAATTCTGAATAAAGGAAAAATAAAATTTACTATAAAGCTACAGTAATCAAGACTGTGGTATTGGCATAAGGAATGTATATATATATTTGATCAATTGAATTTTGGTTTCTCAGTTGGGCTGTAAGCATAACCTGTCTTTAATGTGTTTCCTAGACACTACCAGTTTTGTTGAGCTTAACCTATGGTAGAGCATTTAAAAAGGACAATAAGAGAAATAAATGAACACTTGCCCCAGATTTCTGATTGTTTTCTACCAACAACATTCCCTAACAATGTGTTCATTGACATTCCTTCCCAGAGACACTAAATATAATAGGGAAGAAAATGCAGACTTTGCAGAACATTCTATTTTTGTGGAAGGCAAATGATTGAAGGTCCAAGTCATGCCATTTTCCCTGGACTCACTTTGCTCTGAATTGCACCTAAACTACCAATGAGAAAGTAGTGAACTTTATACATTCTGTGGGTCACTCTGTCAACCTCATGAGCCCTGATGTGATTCCCTTCAGCTCTTGCAATTCTTTCAGTTGGATCTGTTTTCACTTTCCCTTTGGCAACTTTCTGTCCTGAGTCACATTGACCTCTGTCTGCCCTGAAACAAGGAGGGGTCCAGCTCGGCTGTTTGGACTCCTGCTATGAACATGTGGGGTGGAAGAGGTGACATACTTCACAGGGCCTAGTTTGCAGCCTCCCTGAAGCATCATCTATACACAAGAGGTCACCCACCAACATCTTTGTGTTCTCTCTTCCTTAGGCCATCATTTTTATCTTACTCTGGAGAGAAGGTATTGTACAAGGAAATGTTTCTTGGTTTCAGCGGTTCCCTGATATTTCCTTAGCCCTTCAGAGTGTGTGTTCTCCAGTTAAGGAGAAGAGTTTATAGCCTGGCATTTGACCAAATTCTTTATTCTATAGATCTGATAACCACCTCCAGTATGCTCTATGACATATCAGTATCTTGTTATCCTATGTATTTGCTTCTCCCTTTGGCTAAGCCTTCTGAAGGATTTAGCTAGGTCACCAGCTGTTCCAACTATGCTGTCAACCCACTATGGCTTATATAAACAAAGGCTTTTTTCCTTTCCTTTTAAAAATGGTTTTTTAGGGGGGAAAAATGATGACAAATAAGGGTAGCTAAATCACTAAACTCTTTGTCTCTTTATTCATCCCATATGTTTGAAAGAAAAAAAGGAAGTTGGTTGGTCTTGGGCTCTGAATTCACAAAATCACAGCCATTCTCTCCTGTAACAAATGTCGCCCAAGTTTCACAAGCAAACTGCAATTGCCTTCTTCTGAAGGATCATGCTCCAATTTGCACAGAGGCCAGACAACAAGCAGCTGATTAGGAGGGAGATTTTCAAATGAGCAATCTTTGCCCAGCTCACAGGAAACAGCCTGTGAAGTGTTTCCAAACCAAGACTACCAGGGAAAACTTTTGCCAGCTAGTTGTGGGCCCCTGGTGTCCAGGATTCTCAAGGTCTCTCCCTCACAGCTGACTCAATGCACAATGAAACCCCTGAATGTTCCAGGGCTAGGTTTTGGCATACACAGGATGGGGTATGGAATAGAAACAGGAAGGAAAGAGGAAGACAAAAAATAATGCAAAAGTGCAGGAAATTCCAGACTAACTAGAAAGTACTGCATAGATGTAAACAGTTTGGGACATAAAATAAAACTATGTTAGTTATATTTGAGACATATTTAGGTTGAAAATGGAGCAGACGTAAGGGAGTCCAAAGGTTAATCTTGCAGGACAATGTAGGCTGGAGAGTCTTTAGGTGGAGATTATATCTTTATGGGTGTGAGGTGAATGTCAAAGAGAAGTAATACAAATAAGAGAAACATTGTAGGTAAAAGAACCCAAAGTTCTTGGAGTTTCATTTGGATATAGTTTGAGGGGATGAGTCAAAAAAGATTTAGGTACTAAGCAAATGCAACCGAAAATGCTGGTTTCAATGGACTCTCCTCTAACTTAGGTTTTGGAATACATGAATGAAAGTTTGTCTAAAAACCATATAATTTTGAATTTCCACCAAATTATTATCATTTTAATGCAGACTGTTACACTATATTATATGATAGTTAACATTCCTAAGAAACCTTATGTTTTGAAAATAGTAACAATGGAGAAAGAGGGGGAGATAAAAAGTATAGAGTTTCCATTGTTTACCAGCTGATATTTCTAATGTATTTACTATTGCTTTTTACACTAATCTGTATATATACTTAATTCCCTCCTTATCCAGTTTAGATACCATAATCATTACTTTAATCCCTCCTCTTCATAGACTCCTAATTCTGCTGCTTTTCTCTCCTGTCGTCATACTCACTGGCAAACCCCAATCTTGCTTAAATCCAACTGTCTGCATTCTCTGCCTCTGGCTGAACGGTTGGAGATGGTGGGAAGAAAACCCAGAACCAAGCTATAGTTCCCAAACACCATATGGCAACACTACAATTTTCCCTAGTCAGTTCATTCTTCCTCTTTCCAAGACCACTTTTCACACCTTTTTCTTCTCTAGTCTCCAACTTCCCAATCTGTCAAATCACTCTGATGCAGTTTCTTCTCATTTCACTAATAAAATAGGGGTATGCAGAATAGACTTTCCTTGCCATTTTACCACTAAAGTTTACAAAATTATCTGCCTCTATGCTGGTGCTCCCTACTTCTCTCCTATTACAGTGCATGAATTTTCCATGCTTCCAACTGTGGTCAATATATAGCTTGTACACTTGATGCCATCAAAAAAAAAATTTTATTGCAGTATAGTTGATTTACAAT
>RJWK010003076.1:0-66101 GCA_004363435.1 Platanista minor
AAAAAAAAAAAAAAGTAAGAATTACCTGTTGAACAAGGCATCTGGAAATTGGGATCATTGCTATCCAAAACAGGCAAACAGAACTGGTTACTTGCAGATCCTAGCATAGGATCCTTATCGCTGAGCATGTTCTTCAGCGAGTCCTCTAAGACATTTTGACTTGTACTAAAATCCTCACAGACTTCATTCTCCAGGTTGGATCCTAGAAATAGGGCATCATCTAAGTGTTCAGTAGGAATTAAATGATTAAATGTATCAACTATATCCATGAAGACTTCTGTGTGTCTTTCAGCCCTATAGAAAGACAAAAAAAATACCATAAGAAATAAAGCTATCAATTGATAATCACCTAAAACCAAATTATTTTAATAGTTTTGAGTCTAGAACACACTTTGGTATTTCTGAATGGTTTAAAAAAAAAATCCTCACTGCTTTTAGAATATACATTTGGACATGTAGAATGAATCTTTGCTACACAATGTTTCTTCATCATGCATGTAAAATTTCATTTTACCAGATCCTATTAAATGTTTACTTAATTCACTTTTTTAGGGGAAAAAAAAAAACTATGTATATAAAGTCCATTAATTTGACACATTTGAAAGAATTACATGGCTTAAACCATAAAAACAATGTTTTTAACCATAATCTTTTCATAAATTAAGACTTAGACACTGCTTATTAATATAAATCCATATAAAAGAGCTAAAACCAAATCATTTAAATTATTGTCCCATACCTATTAAAACTGTAAAATAGCCTTGTCTTATTTACAATGTGTTTAAATTATTTAAAGAAAGACAAAAAGGGTTTTTTGTAGGAGTAAGGAGAAAAAACGGGAAGAAACTATTAACTAAACCCAACAAATCAAAACTCAAAAAACTACATACACGCAGGCACAGACGTGCACATACACACATTTTGGGGGGGGGGGAACCCCTTTTAAGATAAAATGAGATAAATGACAAACCAATATATCAGAGACTTAAATTTATTTTAGTGAGTTATGTGTGGTCTATAAAGATATGGAGCTGATCTCCTATTTGAACTATACCTACACTCCAGGCATTGCTCAGCAAAGGTCACTTCATGCTCTGGAAGAGCCTCGATTATCAAAAGTTGGTTTCAGAGAATACTGAGCCAATGTATTTTGGGTGGTGGGCAAGAGTCAACTAAATAAAATCTAGTAATATTCAGTTAGCTAGGAAATTCCACTAATTAACCCAGAACTTCTTGGATTCCAAAATTCTTAGCTCCAAATCTACCAAAATTTCCTCAAACTGTCCTTGAATTCTTTCCCCTATAAAAATAAGAGAATACGAAGTTCAAAAACATTATACAACTTACCAGGTATATATTATATGCTGCTAAACATTTTACCTATGTTTTTAATTCATTTGTGCCCAGTGATAATAAACTCTATTACTATCCTTGTTTTGCAGACAAAATGCATTTAAATAGTTTAAACGTCTTCCCCAAAGTCACAAAACAGAGCCAAAGATTCAAACCCAGGTTTCAAGGCTACATAGCCCAAGGTGGTAACTCTACCCTTTCACACTGAGCTACAAAGCTAAAAATTGACTAGATTTGACTCATTAAAGGGTCTTCTTTAAAAACATTTTCCAACAAATCAGTAGTTGCCTGGGGCCTTGGATAAGAGAGGGAACTGACTGCAAAGGAACAGGAATATACTTTGGAAGATGATGAAAATGTCCTAAATCTGGATTGTGGCAGTGGATTTATGAGTGTATATACCCACCAAAATTCACCAATCTGTTCATTTTAAATGGATGCAGCTCACTGTAACTCAATTTAAAATTTAAAGAAAAGGAAAGAAAATTTCCTCATTCTCACAAAAGTTAATCCTCTGCTAAATATAGGATTTCAGTATCTCTTCTCAAATTTTGCAACTTATTTATATTGAAATATTAATAAAGCACTGAAATAAAATGTTAACTGATTGACTGGCTGATTATCTTACATGCATTCTTTATAACATTTAGAGAAAACTGTGAGCTACAATGGTGATGAAAAGTCAGGAAAAGTTTTAATTCCCTGAAACTATCTGATCTCAGTACCTAAGAAAGGTTCAATTTTCATATATCACCAATACTTCCACTAATACGTTTTTAGGTTCCAAAGAAATTTTAGTATAGTAAATTTCTGGTAATTAAAAATAACTTAGAAAAACATTACCAAATATCTACAAAATTAACCAGCTAGAACTATCTACAAATTTGTTTATCTGAATATGCTGGAATCCAAAGTTTACCACAAGCCAAAACAACCTCCTCTTCAGAGTTGCATCCCAGATGAAACAAAGAAAAAAAGGCAATTCCAGCTCTAGAAACAAATGGTTGACTTTCCTTATAAAAACTATATGCTGAATCTACTGACAACACCCTCATTCCCATAGCAAGACAAGTCTGGGAAATTCTACAAACTTCACCCGAGGTTAGTCTTTCTGTTGCACCAACTTCTGCCTGTGTACATTTAAGTGGTGGGGACATTCACAACATTCAGAAGGTACAGTTACAGGGCTCGAAATCACCTAGCTATACCGAAAACCAGCCCATTCTAAAGGGTGATCTAAAGGAGCAATATATTGTTATTTCAATGATACTATTAGTGAATCACCCCAACTCTTTTACTAAAATGTGCCTTCAGAGCCTGTGGCACATTTTTTAATCTCAACAGCAGACAATATTTAGTCTTTAAAGATCAATTTTTTTAAAAAAAAGCAAAGCATACTGTAAATAAGATGGGTGAACCTAATTTTCCAGTATGGGGTGTTTTTTTTTTGGGGGGGCCAAAACTAGTATGACTTATATAAAGTGTGTTGCCCTGGATTAAATAAACAGATTAGCATAAAAGCGTCAAATGTCAAGAAAAACTGGTATAACAAAGTTACGCTTCTTTAATACCTTTAATTTATTCAAAAAGTGTTCACTAACCCGCTACCATTGTGCAAGACACCTTTAATATGCCAATGCAACGGGGGATCTTACAAGACAAAATATGGTATAAAGCACCCCAAACTTATGGGTCCAAAGAAAACAATTTCTACAGAACTGTTTTGTGAAATTGTTATAAATTGGTAAGACTGAATTTTCTTAAGTCGTTCCAACAGGCTCTGGAGCCAATCCCAAAGGAAGAATGCCCAAAATCACAGTATACAGCCATATCGCAAGATTACCTTAAAAGTGACAATGAATGGAAATATAAAACAGTCATTTATTTTAAAAAATCAGTTTTAGGTATCAAGTGCTCAATATATCAAAAATAAAATTAAAACTCTCCATGCTAAATTGTAAAACAAATGTTGGCCAATTGTAGAAATATTAATCTTACTTATTAACACGAACACACTAATCTACTAAACGCAATGTGGTATCCTGATTTGGGTCATGGAACAGAATAAGGACAGCAGTGGAAAAACAAAACTGGTGAAATTAGAATAAAGTCTGGAGTTCAGTTAATACTAATGTTAACCTCTAGTTCTGATAAAGACATTAGCATTATGTCAGGTGTAACAATCAAAAAACCTACATAAAGAGTATATGGGAATTCTACACTATGCAATTTTTCTATGTATCTAAAACCACTCCAAAATAAGGTCTTTAAAAAAAAAAAGAACACTAACCTAAAATACAATGTCCTGAAATACCTAGCCATATAGATAAAGATAATCGATCTAATTAAGGAGAAATTTAAGAGATGATTCAGTGTCTCTGTTAAACAAATTGCTTGATTTAAACAAATTCCTGGCAGTCCAGTGGTTAAGACTCTGCGCTTTCACTGCTGAGGGCCCGGGTTCAATCCCTGGCTGGGGAACTAAGTAAGATCCCACAGGCCGCGCAAAAGAGCCAAAAAATAAGTAAATAAATAAACAAATTCCTGTTTCTGGAGCTTCCCTGGTGGTGGCGAAGCGGTTGAGAGTCCGCCTGCCGATGCAGGGGACACGGGTTCATGCCCCGGTGCGGGAAGATCCCACATGCCGCGGAGCGGCTGGGCCCGTGAGCCATGGCCGCTGAGCCTGCGCGTCCGGGGCCTGTGCTCCACAACAGGAGAGGCCACAACAGTGAGAGGCCCGCGTACCGCAAAAACAAACCTGTTTCTTACACTGAAATTTTACTTAAATGCTTCCTTATATTTGGCATTACAAATTTAATAATTAAAACATAACAAACCTATCTAGGATGTATTCTAAAAGGCTAATGATATGCATGTATGCAGCTGAATTGATACTATTAACTTGGGAATACATACATGCTAAAATCAGAAATGACTTAAGGGTTCACAGTCACACCTCAAGTTTGCAGACAATATGATGTATATCCAGCTAAGTCGAATTGGATAATTTGCTTAATTCAAAATTACTCATTTATTCATGTATTTATCAAGTATCTACTATGAAGTACTATCAAAAAAAAAGTGTACTATCATAAAGCATACAAGTGAAACAAACTCCAGGCTCAAATTCAAGGAACTCATAATCCAAAATCAAGTATGGACATATAAACAAATACAACATATAAACATCACAACAAAATATGAAAGTGTCATAGTGAAGGGCTCAGTACCACAGAGGAAGGTAAAATCCATGAGGCCAAGAAAAGCTAAGCAGGTGACATGTGAGCTTGGTCCTAAAGGTCCAGAGGCTACTCCAGGCCAAAGAACAGCAGGTGCCAATTATGAATGCCAGAGTTTGGTCCCAATGGACCATTTAGAAAGACTCAGAATACAACTAAAAATAAGTATCAGTACTAACACCCTGAATAAAATTTAATCTGAGTCCAGAGAGATATTTCCCACTTGCTTCATCTGTCACTCAGAGAATTATACTGCAGCCAAATTTCATTTACACTGATAAAACCAGTGTATATTGTTTTCTAAGTGTTTCGTGTATGAATAGAATGCAAAAAGATTTAGAAAACACCAACAGGGGAAAAAAATTACACTTCTACCAAAATCCCCTTTAAATTAAGAGCAAACTAAAATTGACTACCTCAACTTCTCAAAAACATCCTCAAAGTAAAACTATGCATTTTATCATATCTCCCTTAAAAAACTGCACAGAATAAGCCTACCAATAAGTCACTAAAGCTATCGAAGGCGCGCGCGCGCGCATGTGTGAGTATGTTGGTGGGGGGACAAATATATATCAGGAGATTATAAAATCTATGAAGAATAATTAAACACTGTAATAGCAATGGGAGAAGGAGAGCATTCTATGTAAGACAGTAAATGAAGGCCTTGCTAATAAGGGCAACATGTGAGCCAAAACCTGAAATGAGGGAGTGATCCACGCATAAATGGGGAACAGCAATTCAGGCAAAGACCTAAATGCAAAGGCACCGAGAATGGCACTGCTTGTTGCCTTCCGACCCCTACACCATAGGTTAAATTAAACAGTCAATTCATCAGGCATGCTCACTATTAGCAAATTTCTAACAGGCAGTATAGTAGGAGCAGTAGGGAAAAAAAAAAAAAGGTACCACTACTAAAACAATGATAATATATAAAACTTAATGTTCTCTAACTTCAGGCCAGGCAACGGTCGACATGCTTTACATTAATTCTCCATCAGAGCATCAGAGGTGATTAAGCCTCTCCAGAGGACATTTGGCTTAATTCGAAAATGGAGACATTTCTGGTCATCAAAACTGGAGGACATGCTACTGGCATCTAGTAAACATCTTACAATGCACTAGGAAAGCCCCACCACAAAGAATTAGCCAGCCAAAAAAACAGTGCTGAGGTTAAGAAACTCTGCTCCACATTTATTAATTTATTCCTCACAACAATGCTACATTATAATCTTGATTATACAAAAATAAGCAAAACTGGAATCAGAGAGGTTAAATTACTTGCTATAGTAAGTGGTGGAGCTGAAATCTGAACGCAAAAATTTTCATTCAAAAGTCAATGCACTTACCACTGCCCTGCACTATCTCTTCACACAGTTAAATTCACGGTGCCAGGCACCGTGCTAACTTAAATGTATAATGTCATTAAACTTCACAGCCACACAATTAAGCAGCTATTATTATTATTCTCAATTTATAAGAGAAAATCTAAAGCTTAGCAAAGTTACACCCAATATTACAAAATAAATAAGTGACAGAGCTAGAACTCAAATCCACCGACACAAAGGTCAGTTCTTCACCACCATGATATAACAATGTCAAAGATGAATAAGTTATCCTTCCAAGACAAACTCAAGGAAAATCACTAAATGGTTAAGACGTGTGGTATAACACAATTCTAAAAAGTACAATTCTAGAAGCAATGCAACCTCATCACCTGCTCTACACACCCATTTCAAATTCTGGTCCAGTTTCATTGGTCAGAATCTACTGGCAAGACTACATAAGAAAAAAACAAGGATCGTTAACTTTGTTTCTGAATTTATCAAGTAAAAAGAATATATAAGAATCCAAGATGACTGCCACACTAAGACCAAAGCAGACCTAAGAACCTAGAAAAAAAGAACTATCTACTACAAGTTAAGACTGGCAAAAACAGAATTACTTAGCTATTAGTAATAAAATTACCTTCAAAGTTTACAACCATACCCTATGGTCATTATGAGAGGCTCTAGCAGTTTGGATTAACCACAGAAACGGTACAAGTCATCAAAACTATGGCCTAAGTAATAACAGAGCAAGCTAATATGTACTGAGCATGTACTATGTGCCAGGCCCTGTGCTAACTATACTGTATGCGAATCTCATTAGCTTCTCACAACAACCCTGTGACGTAGGTGCAATTATTACTTCTATTTTGCAGAGGAGCAAACTGAGGCCCAGACCATTGTGTAGGTCACATACCCAGGACAGATGTACCTCAAAGGTACTGCAGTGTCAGTTCCAGACCACCACAACAGAGTGAATATTGCACGCAATAAAGCAAGTCACACCAATTTTTTGGTTTCCCAGCGCATATAAAAACTATGTTTACAATACACTGCAGTCTATTAAGTATGCAATAGCATTATGTCTAAAAAAAAAATGTACAAAACTTCGTTAAAAATACTTTATTGCTAAAAAATGCTAACCATCAACTGAGCCTTCAGCAAGCTGTAATCGTCTTGCTGGTGGAGGGTCCTGCCTCGATGTTGGTGGCGCTGACTGATCAAGGTGGTGGCTGCTCAAGGTTGGCACAGCTGCGGCAATTTCTCGAAACCAGAAGACAATGAAGTCTGCTGCAATGACTGACTCCTCCTCCCACAATATCTCTACAGCATGACACACTGTTTGACAGCATGCTACCCACTGCAGTACTTCTTTCAAAATTGGAGTCAGTCTTCTCAAACCCTGTAGCTGCTTTATCAGTTAAGTTTATGCAATAACTAAATCTTTGCTGTCATTTCAACAATCTTCACAGCATCTTCACCAGGAGTAGATTTCTTCTCAAGAAACCGCTGTCTTTGCTCATCCACAAGAAACAACTCCTCATCCATTCAAATTTTATCATGAGATGGCAGCAATTCAGTCACATCTTCAGGCTCCATTCCTAATTCTGGTTCTCTTGCTATCGTCACAACTACAATTACTTCTGCCACTGAAGCTTTGAACCCTTCAAAGTTATCCGTGAGGACTGGAATCAACTTCTTCCAAACTCCTGTGTATCTTGATATTTTGACCTCTTCCCATGAATCACGATGTTCTTAATGGCATCTAGAATGGTGAATCCTTTCCAGAAGGTTTTCAACTAACTCTGCCCGGATCCCTCAGAGGAATCAGTATCTATGGCAGCTATAGCCTTACAAAATGTATTTCTTAAAAAATAAGACTTGAGGGCTTCCCTGGTGGCGCAGTGGTTGAGAGTCCGCCTGCCGATGCAGGGGACACGGGTTCGCGCCCCGGTCCGGGAAGATCCCACATGCCGCGGAGCGGCTGGGCCCGTGAGCCATGGCCTCTGAGCCTGCGCGTCCGGAGCCTGTGCTCTGCAAGGGGAGAGGCCACAACAGTGAGAGGCCCGCGTACTGCAAAAAAAAAATAATAATAAGACTTGAAAGTTGAAGTGACTCCTTGATCCATGGGCTGCAGAATGGATGTTGTGTGAGCAGGCATGAAAACCATTCATCCCACTGTCCATCTCCATCAGAGAGCTCTTGGGTGACCAGGTGCGTTGTCAGTCAGCAGTGATATCTGAAAGGAATTTTTTTTTCTGAGAGTAGGTCAACAGTGAGCTTAAAATATTCAGTAAACCATGTTGTAAAGAGATGTGATGTCATGCAGGCTTTCTTGTTCCATTTACAGAGCACAGGCAGAGTAGATTTAGCATAATTTTTAAGGGCCCTAGGATTTTCAGAATGGTGAATGAGCACAGGCTTCAACTTGAAGTCACGAGCTGCAAGAGCCCCTAACTGGAGAGCCAGCCTGTCCTTTGAAACCAGGCACTGACTTCTCCTCTCTAGCTATGAACATCCTAGATGGCATCTTCTTCCATTAGAAGGCTGTTTTGACTAAATTGAAAACCTGTTGTTTGGGGCAGCCACCCTCATGAATGATCTTAGCTGGATCCTCTGGAGAACTTGCTGCAGCTTCTCCATCAGCACTTGCTGCTTCACCTTGCATTTCTATGTTACGGAAATGACTTCTTTCCTTCGACCTCATGAACCAACCTCTGCTAGCTTCAAGCTTTCCTTCTGTATCTTCCCACCTCTCTCAGCCTTCACAAGATTGAAGAGAGTTAACAAGGCCTTGCTCTGGATTAGACTTTGGGTTAAGAGACTGCTGTGGCTGGTTTGACCTTCTTTCCAGACTCCGTAACAGCAGTAAGGCTGTTCCACTTTCTTCATCCATGTGTTCACTGCAGTAGCGCGTTTAATTTCCTTCAAGAACTTTTCCTTTGCATCCACAACTTGGCTACCTGTTTGGCACAAGAGGCCGAGCTTTTGGCCTATCTCGGCTTTCAACACGCCTTCCTCACTAAGCTAAATCATTTCTAACTTTTGATTTAAAGTGAGAGACACGGACTCTTCCTTTCACTTGGACACTTACTGGCCATTGTAGAGTTATTAACTGGCCTAATTTCAATATCGCTGCATCTCAAGGAATAGGGAGGCGCAAAGAGAGGGAGAGAGACAGGGAACAGCCAGTCGGTGGAGCAGTCAGGACACACACAACATTTACAATTAAGTTCACCATCTTACAGAGTTGTGACTTGTGATGCCCCAAAATGATGACAATAGTTAACATCGACACTGATCACAAAACACCATAACAAATAGAGTAATAATGCAAAAGTTTGAAATATTGTGAGATTACCAAAATGTGGCAGAGAAGACTCAAAGTGAGCAAATGCTGTTTAAAAAATGGGCGGCGGCCATAGATTTGCTCCATGCTTGATTGCCACAAACCTTCAATTTGTAAAAAACACAGTATCTGCGAAGCACAATACAAGAGGTATGCCCGTATACCCAAACTGGAATCCAGGCAGTGAGAGTGCTGAGCCTGCACTTCTAAACTACTATACTTTATGTGGTCTACATTCATAACACATATCACAATACTGGAAACAAAGTGACATGACCACTTCCAAAATAAATTGGGAAATATGCACTTAGCCACTCCTTACGTATAAAAAATAAAATGGCTGTCCTCAGTGTGTATAGAACAAACATCAGTTTGGAAGTGATCGACCACAAACTTCACAATTTACATTCAAAAACTACAATTTTAGAATGGTTTCATGTGGCCATCTCACACAAATTATGAGTGAATTAAAACTTTAGCTTTTCTGTACAATCTACTATGCCATTCAAAATTTTCCTAAGAAAGTTAGACTGTGCCAAAAGATAAAACTTCAGGATACTATTTTGAAGTTTTTGCTTAACTATTTCTCTCCATCCTCTCTCCATTATACAAACGATCATAAAAATTTTAATCCCGACCATTAAAAAATGATCTATATTAAATACATGATGCATGGCCATAATTGTCCAGTCTATACATTTGGCAATTCCTCACACAATGTGTTTTGTAACTCTTGAAATATCTTCCTCTTTTAACTCTTAATACAGTGATTTAACATCTCACGTTTGAATCTGGTTTCTCAACCGAGATTATGTTCCTTGAGCGTACAAACAGCACCTGGGTCTCAAATATTTTGAATCAAATCAATACTGTCAATATCATTCGCTGTGTAATCAAAGGGCGACATTAAAAGAGAAGTTTTTTACTGTTCTTAAAAATGCAACAGCATCAGAAATGTGTAACAATTTGCCAAGTCATTTTTTGTAGTTAAAAAATAAATTGTCTATGCTTCTGAAAAGATACTCCAGGATTCTCAGAGGGTGCTCAAAGAAGAAATGAAAGAAATAGAGCCCAAGATGTACCGCTGCAGAAAAGAAATCCAGCAACCACGTGTCCAAAAGAATTGATGAGATGTAGATGAACAAAAATATTCAGAAGTCAGCAATCCAAGAACCTTGCACTCCCTGACACTGTGTGGTGGTAATCCACAAACCTGAAATGCTAATCAATAAACCTCATTTCTTCATTAAATATAATAAAGATCTTACCTCAAGACAAAAATTAAGTGAAAAAGATTTCGTGAGAAATCTGTGTAAAGAAAAAAATAATAAAAATAGCATATTTAAGAGAGCAAAATGTATCAAAAAGGCAAGCACCAAGTTACCATGTCACGGAAGATAACCATTATCTACATTTTAGTACCCCAAAACTAACTTTTATCAAAAACAGTTTTATTAACATGCTACTATATGTCAAAAATTATCAACCTCCCCTGATTTCAATGCTCAATACAATTCAAATTTTAATATTATGGTCTTAAATGATTAATATAAAGACAACTTCCTTTCCATTTTTCTATCCTGAAAGTTGCTTCAGACCAAAGCTATTTTTCACCTACATTTACACAAACCACTTCTCATAGATTTGACTTATCTGAACATGCAACAGATGAGTATATCACAGGGTCAGCTATACAGTTATCTGAGGTCTATCCCAACAGCACAGAATGCATGACTAATTCAGTGTGATCGATAAGGAAGTTCACTATCCTCCCAAAGGATGCAAAAGCAGTATAGTAAATTATATTTTCAAGCTCTTCAGTAAATGGACCTACAGAACATGCACGGAACAGGGAAAAACTTGTCCCATCACTAACTCATGTGTTATCCTTCTCACAAATCTCCCATACAGCTACCAAATAAAGCTTAAACTCTAAGGCTGTAGTTCTGCATACTTAACAACTGGCTCACTTCAGTTAAGTGGATGTCTTTCTGCTGCTAAGGAACTGACTGAACTGTGTGTGGCTTCATCAGCGTAATGACAGCTATTAAAAGTACTTCCTTAAATTCTGTTACTATCATGGGGAAATGGAGTATATATTTTAAAATAGTGATGATGAAGATGCTGATGGAGAGAAAATTCATTATCGTAATATACGGCCAGTAAAGAGAAATGGGGAAAAATAATAATAAATTAAGAAAGGTCTAAGTGGTAATGACGGTTAAGTAATCACTATCTGAAACAATAATCTTCACAACACAACACCTTTTATGCTCTGGAATGAAGAGACAAATTCAAAAACAAGAATGCTGCAAAGATTTCCTGGTTCTTTGACTAGTGTCTCTACCAGAGAAACCACATCTACCAACATTTTCACAATCCCAAACACTTCATTCAAGAATCAAAAAATGGTAGGTAATGAATAAGTAATGGAGACACAGTTTTGGAAGATCTCAAACAACCAGTTTAGAAAAGCGAAGACAAGCTAAAACCTAAAACAGTAACTAAGTAGAACAATGTACTATTTAAGCACTCCCTAAGTAGCTGACTGTATCTCCACCCCCCCATCCCAAAATAACGTGGTAAAGTTCGTATTTGCTAAGGCTCAGCTACCGATGTTTCATTTTAAATTAAGCATCTCTACACGTGCTGAAGATCTGGACTAGGAAGATATTAAGTCGTTGTTGCCACTTACATTAATGACTACTCATGATTACGTTCTGCAAACGATTCCTGAGCAGCACCCATAATCACACACTCAAATTACTTCGAATCACGGTCTTCGAGAAACAGCATTTAAAAACTCAAAGATGGGGAAAAAGTCATCGCACCCGGCAATACACAGCTGGGGGAAAGAAGGGGCACTGGACGGTGCGCGGTACCAACATTCCCTCCCTTTCTCCCTCCTCCCCGCCCCCCGGGTCAGGTGATCAGTTATTTAGCACCATGAACACCCACGTATCTACAAGTGGCTCGTTAAATTACACGTATATCCAAGGCCAGATTCCTGGCTTCTCATTTCAAACTATGCAAAAGGAGTCGACAGTTTGGGTCCCGAGCACAAAAGCGCGCGGTCGCAGGAGGGTGGATGGAGCGCCGACTCCTCGTCCCCACCAGCGGGCACCTGGTTCGGCTTCGCGGCCAAGGCCAGCGCCGGCTGCCGGGCCGGGGCCCAAAGCTCGATGCCGAAGGGCCGGGTCGGGGCCTGCGGGCTGGGCCTCCCCGGCAGCGCCCGCCGTGCCGCCCGGCCTGCGCGCCCGCGCGGCGGCGCACTCACCCCCGAGGCCCGGGCGCGGAGCCGGCGGGGAGGCCGCGGCCCCGACCCTCCGCCCGGCGGCCCCGCCACAGCGGCCCAAACGGTCCCGGGCGGCAGAGGCAGCGCGGGCGGGCCGAGGGCGGCGCGCAAGAAGCAGAGAGGCGCCTTCCCGCTGCGCGGAAGGAAGGCGCGGAGCGCGGCCGCAGGAGGGCGGGAGGCCGCGGAGGCGCGGGGCTGGGGTTGGGGGAGGGGAGGGCCGCCCGTCGCCCGGCCGCGGCCGCGCCGCAACTCACCAGCTCCGCCGACGAGCGCTACCACTGGCAGCGAGAGGAAGATGGTGGCCGCGCCGCCGCGGAGGAGGGGGCCGGCTGCGCCGAGAGGGGGTACGCGCAGGACGCAGGCGTCGCTGCCACAGCCTCTGCTTCCTCACGGCCCAGGCGGCCACTGTGGACCACGCCGTCCCGTCTTCCGCGCAGCCCTCCTTATCCCCGTTGCAGCCGCCGCCGCCCAGGGCCCGAGGGTCGCTCGCCTCGTGGGGACCGTGCGGCGGCGCGAGACCCCGCAGCCATCGGCGTGCGGTGACGGCGCGGGGGCTGGAGCGGGGTCGCGTCACGTGACCGCACTGTTTACCGTTCCGGGGCCGCGCCGCGCCTGCGCGATGCGAGCCTTCTGGGCTTCCGAGGGCGCGGCACCGCCCGCGGGCCAGGGCTCAGGCGGCATACGCACAGTTGCTTTTTCTCGGTTGTAGTAACAGCTAAAGCTTCCTGCTTAATGTGAAATTGATGGGCAGATCTGCTCCCCCTTAGGTGCTTTTTACGAATTGAGTGTGTGTTCCAGAATGGCGGGCGAGGGTGCCGCGGACTGAGCCCCTTGAGCCGGTCTGCGTTCAGGACTTAAGCTGCCTCCTCCAAGAAATGTTCCCGATCTAAGTCAGCAGTTCTCAAGTGTGGCCAGAGGATCTCCGGAGGGGCCCCCAAGCCCTTTCAGAGGGTCTCCAGTTCTTCTGCAATGGCATGTGTATAAGGCCCAATTTTCTTCATCTCCCTCAACCGAAACAACGTGTAGCAACCGATTTAAGGCAGAAGCAGAAAGGAGAATCCAGCCATCCTCCGTGAAGCCCGACAATGCAGATATTTGCAAAAATTTAAAACAATGCCACTCTTTCATTAAATTTTGTTGGTAAATGTATTTTTCATAATATATAAATATTTATGGTAACAATGAATTTCGGTTTTTTTAATGTTCTTTATTGTTCTTAGGTTTAATTTCTAAGATGGTAAATATCAATACATATCACTAACCCATATAAACAAAAACTCTTGGAAGTCCCTCAGTAATTTTTAAGAGCGAAGAGGGGTTCTGAGACCAAAAAGTTTGAAAACCACTGGTTTAGGTTGTGTGCTTTCACAGCAGCTTGGGCGGACCTCTATCTCAGCCCTTAACAAGCACTGTCGGGTGATTGTTTCTAGTCATTCCCCAGACCAAGATGAGCCCCTTAGGGACCCAGGAATGTCTCCTAACTGCAGGGTCCATGACAGTACCCACTAAAAAATGATAGCCAGCCAGCACCTGCTGTGCTCTTCTAAAACCTTTACTTGTTGATTTAAGCCTCAAGCCAGCAGCAGGCCACATTGTAGGTTGCAGTGCCAAGTAGAATAATAGCTCACAGGCATGTGGTGAAGAGCTGTTCTTTACTCTCTCCCGTCTTTTGGCATTTCAAGCACTCTCCAAACCAAATGCTCTTCCACAGAGGAGGTTTAGATTGTCCTAATTCTGGAATCCTAGAATTCAATCCCCTGTCTTGATTCATCAATCCCTCAGAACCTTGTTTTACAATCACTCTTTTTTAAAGTGTTTTTCTGAGAAAGGAGAATAGAAATGAATAGTCAAGGGTTTTTTTCACTTGCAATGTCTAGGATGAATTGCAAACATAAATCTAACTTTATCTTTACTCTACTCCTGGACCTCAATGTGAAATTTGCAAAAGTCATTAGAAAAGAATAAGATTATTGTCAGAAACAAAATTCCACCCTAAAGGAATGCAATACAGTAGAGCTTGAATGGAAAATCATTAGACAGAAAAATCCCCTTAGAGGATCTGGGGGAAAACTTATCTTGTTAGAGAAATTTTCATAAATTTATGAAAAAACAAAATGGAAGTAAAAAATGTAGGAACCATAAGCCTGTCACATTTACAAAACAAAAATTTCTATCCTTAAAAAACCAACCAGGGCTTCCCTGGTGGCGCAAAGGTTGAGAGTCCGCCTGCCGATGCAGGGGACACGGTTCGAGCCCCGGTCCGGGAAGATCCCACATGCTGCGGAGCGACTGGACCCGTGAGCCATTGCCGCTGAGCCTGCGCATACAGAGCCTGTGCTCCGCAACGGGAGAGGCCACAACAGTGAGAGGCCCGCGTACCACAAAAAAAAAAAAAAAAAAGCCAACCAGCTTGCCACAGAGCATGATGTTTTAACTCTGTTATTTTGAACCAGCCAAGAACCCAGGTTCACATTTGTCTTGCTTTTTGCATCCAGATGTAAACACAAACTATGTCTCTTTTACCCAATCCATAGAAAGGTTACAAAAGAAAGGACCAGCATAATAATACTAGGAACAGCTCTAACTTAATGCATGACGCTGTCTTAGTTAAAAGACGTTTTGAAAAATCAGATTGTATTGGTAATATTGAAAACTACAAATTAACTTAGGAAAATTAAATATGATAGAAAACAAGACAACTAACAATAGTGAAAACTGACAGTACATTTATAATTGACTATAAAGAAATGAAAGAATGAAAATTGACACAATTTGGATCTTGCAAAATTGAGCCTGGCAGAAAGTGCGGCCATGGAAGACAGCTCACGATGCAGATACGAAGGTTAATTTTGTCATAAAAAATGCTTGTCATCACTAAAACACTGATCCCTACAGTATCATCAGAGTAAAGATGGGGAAAAATTGAAAGAGTTAATTGCAATGAACAGAAAATCAGTAAAAATATTAAATTTATTTAATGGGGTTTTCTCTGGAAAATACTTTCTATACACCAGACACACTTTCAAGTTAGTTTAAGAGGGATGTAAATGTTTTTATTCCTAAACATGGGATCAAAACAGTGTGGTTAAAATATCCTTAACTCATTTTACTGAGATCATCATGGAATTTAGAGGCTTCGTCCAGAACACTGTGCACCTCATGATTGACGGGCTTGCTCCCTTCCCACACTTTCTCTGCCTGCTTTATTCAGAAAGATGGCTCCCAGCCACTCAGGCTTTCAGCAGCAAACAATGGGTGAAGAGGAATTGCATGCCTCATCCCAGGGTGAATAATTTGCACAGCATACCAGAGTTCAGGGAGATCTGCAGAGCGTGGGTCAAAGAATACCATAAAGCTTTTCCATGCACCAGGACTGCACAAGGTATAAAAGAAGCTTTGCACACTTTAGCAACTCTAAGGTACAAGGAAGGAGCAAAGAGAGACGTGAGATACCAGTTTTCTAACCAGTTGTGTGACTTACCTCTCCCAACCCCTCTACAATACTCTCCCTGCCAACCCACAGCTATTACATTTATTTGGTCCTTTTTTTAATCCATTCCATTATGCACCCCCAGTGGGTTTCAGAAATAAAAAGCTTTCTTCCTGGCCTCAAGGAACTCGGAAGAGTGAGAAAGATGGACCAGTGAACAATTACACTGCAACCTGGTAAATGCTTTGACAGTAGGTGGCACATGAGACATGTAGTCGTGCTCTACCTGGCCCGGAGTGGGCAGAGGGCATTTCTGACAGAGGGGATGCCTTCCAGGGCAAGAAAGTACCAGCGAATCTGCAGCGTTTCAGGAACTGCAAATGATTCATTACCTGGTTGGACATATTGTAGCCGTGAAAATAATTAAAATTCTTTTAACAAAGAAGGTGTGATAATGTCCCTCATTGACAATGTCACCTCCCTACTTGAAATCTTTCCATGGTTCTTCAAAATAAAAAGAATAAAATTCAATATGGCCATCAAGATCCTGTAAGATTGGTCCTTCTCCAGCTCCTCAGCCTCCTCTCTCCCTATTCTCTACTTTTGTAATTTATGATACAGCAACATATAATTTCTTGCTGTTTCCTACATACACCCATACTGTCCCTCAACCTGAAGTCTTTGCTCCTGCTGTTACCCCTGACAATGCCCTCCTCCCAACTGACCCCAAACATCCCCACAATTCCTCCCACCACTTTATCTAGATCGTTCCTTCATCCTTTTAAGATGCAGTTCGATGATAATTGTCTGAATCCATCACCCTTAATGATGAAACATTAGAAGCATCCTCACTCAAGCCAGGGATGAGCAAGGCTCCTACTATGACCACTGTTATTCAATATTAGCCAATACAAAAAGACCAGAAAAGAAAGAATACATAGATATAGGAAAAGAAAAGCCACAATGGCAGTTATTTGCATATGATATAACTGCCTGCCAAAGAGAATCAATTAAATGACTACTAGCAAAAAGGAGTTGCCTGAGTACTAAGCCAGTTATTAAAAAAATCAGTAAAAAAATTAATAGCCTTCCCATTAACAGCAAACGCCAATTATAATACAATTGGGAAAATAAATTCCAACAGAAATATGTAACACTTAACCTAACAAGAAAAAAAATGTGCATTTTTTTCATGTATGCAGAAAAGGAAAAACTATACTTAAAAGGAAACTTGACCCAGAGTAGCCAAAACTATATTGACAAAAAAAGAAGAAAGTGGGAAGACACACACTTCCCAACTTTAAAACTTACTATGAAGCAACAGTAATCAAGATAGTGTGATACTGACATAGGATATACATATTAATCAATAGTATAGAACTGAGAGTCCAGAAATAAACCCATGGCTAATGGTCAAGTGATTCTGAACAAAGATCTCAGTATCATTCAATGGGAAAGAATAGTCTTTTCAACAAATAGTACTAGAATAACTAGATAGACATGTGCAAAAAAATGGAGTTGCACCCTTACCTCACACCATACACAAAAAGTAACTCAAAATGGATCAAAGACCTAGGTGAAGGGCAAAAATTATAAAACTCTTAGAAGAAATCATGATGGTAAATCTTCATGACCTCATATTTGGTAATAGTTTCCTAGATATGGCACCAAATCACAAGCAACAGCAACAAAAATAGATAAATTGGATTTCATCAAAATTTAAAACTTCTGCGCTTCAAAGGACACTCTCAAGAAAGTGAAAAGACAGCTCATAATGGGAGAAAATATTTGCAAATCATAAATCTGATGAGATACTTGTATCCAAAATATATAAAGAACCCTTACAACTGAACAATAAAAGACAAATAACCCAATTTAAAATGGGCAAAGTATCTATATATGCATTTCTCAAGGAGATATACAAATAGCCAATAAACATATGAGAAAATGCTCAACCTTAGTCTTTAGGGAACTGTAAATCAAAACCATAGTGAGGATGGACCTAGAGAATATTATGTTTAGTGAAATAAGTATACTGTATGATATCACTTACGAGTGGAATCTAAAAAATAATACAAATAAATGTATGCAAAACAGAAACAGACTCACAGATATAGAAAACAAACCAATGATTACCAAAGGGAAGAGGGAAAGGTAAGGGACAAAGTAGGGATAGGGAATTAAGAGATGCAAACTACTATGCATAAAATAGATGAGCAACAAGGATATATTATACAGCGCAGGGGAATATAGCCATTATCTTGTAATAACTTTTAATGGAGTATAATCTGTAAAAATCCTGAATCACAATGCTGTACACCTGAAACTAATATAATATTGTAAATCAACTCTCCTTCAATTAAAAAAAAAACAAACAAACAGTGAGATACTACTTCACACACACTAGGATTTCTATAATCAAAAAGATAGATAATAACAATTATTGGTGAGGATGTGGAAAATCAGAACACTTGTACACTGCTGGTGGGAATGTAAAATGGTGCAGCTGCTTTGGAAAACAGTCTGCAGTTCTTAAGCTTAAACATAGAGTTACCATGTGACCCAGTAATTCCATTCCTAGGTTTATACAAAAGAGATATGAAAACATATGTCCATGCCAAACCTTGTGCATGAATGTTCATAGCAGCGTTATTCATAATATCAAAAGGTGGAAACAAGGTAAATGTGTGAATAAACAAAATGTGGTACATCCATACAATGGAATATGATACGGTAATTTTAAAAAGTACCAATATGTGCTACAACATGGATGAACCTAGAAAACATTATGCTAAATGAAAGAAGCCAGTCACAAAATACAAAATTTATTTTATGAAAAGGTCAGAATAGGTAAATCTATAGAGTCAGAAAGTAGATTAATGGTTGCTTAGAACTAGGAGGGGAAGGGGTGACAGAGGGGTGATGGCTAAATATTTAGAGTTTCATTTCAAGATGATGAAAATGTTCTAAAACTGACTGTCATAATGGTCACACCTGTCTGTGCATCCCCTAAAAACAATTGAATTATACACTTTAAATGGGTGATGTATGGTATGTAAATTTTGTCTCAATAAAACTGTTACTTTTTTAAAAAGGAAACCTGAATAAATGAAAACATATACTATGTCGTAGGTAGAGAAAAACAATATAATAAAGATGTCAATTCTCCCCCAGTATCACCATGAAAGTATTACCATTCCTTTTTTAATTCGGCAAGAGAATTTTGAAGTTAATCTAGGAGAATGGAAGAGCTAATATAACTATCACAATCAAAAAAAAAATGGCATGAGACTGTCTGGGGAACAGAGAGATGGTCAATTAACAGAATAAGGACAGGAACAGGAGACTGGGGATTTGCTACTTAAAGGTTACATGTCTGAGCTCTCTATTCTATTCCATTGATCTATGATTATGGTTTTGTGCCAGCACCATACTGTTTTAATTACTATAGCTTTGTACTATAGCTTTGTAGAAGCAGGGAGCATGATATACCCAGCTTTGTTCTTTTCTTTTTTTTTTCCTCAAGATTGCTTTGGAAATTTGGGGTTTTTTGTGGTTTCATACAAATTTTAAGATTATTTGTTCTAGTTCTGCAAAACATGTCATGGGTATTTTGATAGACATTGCATTAAATCTGTAGGTTGCTTTCAGTAGTACGGACATTTTAACAATATTAACTCTTCTAATCCCAAACACGGGATATCTTTCCATTTAATGTATCAATGAAAGGATTTTTATTGTGTGTCATCATCATCCTTTACTCTGTCCTTACCCACTGATGCCCCAATCAACCCACCTCAGCACCGCGCCACCTCCCCAGGCACCAGGCATCAAAGGGAGTGGAGACTGAACAGCCAGTCTCATGAGACTGAACACCTCTCATGAGCCAGGTCCAGTATAGTTTTGTCCCAATGCTTCCGTAGACAGAAGCCAAGAGAGCTGTGTTCAATAAAGGAATCTGAGAGACGTGAAGGTACAAAGCTCAGCTCCGTTGGTACCAGAAGACCAAGTGTGGTGTAAAAGGGTTGGGGTCATTTCATCCATTTCTGGAGCAGAACACAGATGGCTTTAGCACATACCAGACTTCAGGGGGTGTGGTGCTTTGTTGGTAACTTAAGGGTCCACAGTTTTGGATGCTCTGAGAGACGTGACCTTAGTCCAGCCATCACCATTGTTGCAGTGCTTCCCTCTCCCCAAATACAATAGTAGTGACCTAGTAGGTAATGAACGTGAGGAAAGTGGGGGCAAGATAATAGCAGAAGATTGAGCTCACGTGCAGATTGAGTCAAATATGTTTAAACCAGAAACCTTAGCCATTGACATTTGTTATGGAATAGCAAGACTCTTGCCTCCCCAGCCTGTCCCCACTAAAGGTGGCAGGAGGGATATTTGGTTCAAATATGTTATCACTGCCTAGAGGATGAGGAGGTCAAATACCTGTACATTAGAGATGGGCTGGAGCACCACAGCTCCAGCTTCTGCTGGAGTAGGAGGAAGTGGGCATCACTGTCATGCTATAATGAAGTATTTAGACATGCACAGATTAACATTTTAGGCAAACAACAAATGGCTGAATGGTAAAGTTAATATTCAGTAAAACTGGATGCCAAACCAAATGATACCATAAAAGAATAAAGTTCTACAAAACAGTAATTAATCTGAAATTTAAAAACTTTTCATTGTTATTAGGTTTATTATTAGTTCAATTTTAACAGTTTGGTATTACAGTGCAGGAAAAATCATTACTCAACCACATCCACGATGTTACTCTTATGGTCACTCTATGTGCGTTTGTGAGACGACGTATCAAACGGTGGTTTTGTGATAATTTACTTTCACCTGAGATCATTAGAGGAGCTACATACGTTTATGGCCAGGTCTGTCAGAGTAGGTATTGCTGACTCTGATGCTGCTGCTGGTGGGATTGTGCTTTCCTTCCTCTCCAGTAGTAACTGACTAAAGAAAAGATTTTGTTTTACTTCTGGGCTTGAAGATTTGGTTGATGCTTTCAATATGTGTATATTTTTAAGACCATCCTATGATATAAAGCTTTGTGCGCTATCTCAAAAAGATGTTTCTGATTATTTTCAGAAGCAGTCTGAAGATTGTTGTTCCCTTCACTACAAAGATACAATAGGCAAATCAAAAACGTGGAAAATTCTACAAGTCAAATTACAGTTTCTTCAACAAATTAATAACATTTAAAAAAAAAAACTAAAAATCGTTCATATGAACTGGTTTGCAGGACAGAAATTGAGACACACATGTAGAGAACAAACGTATGGACACCAAGGGGGCAAAGTGGCAGGGGTGGTGGTGGTGGTGGGATGAATTGGGAGATTGGGATTGACATGTATACAGTAATATGCATAAAATAGATAACTGATTAGGACTTGCTGTATAAAAAATAAATAAAATTAAATTCAAAAATTAAAAAAAAGAACTAAAAAGGAAGAAATATTATTGATTAAAAGAAATTTTAAAAACACACAAAACAAATACAAGGTGTGAATCTTCTTTGGATTCTTATTTGAACAAACTAATAATCAATTGAACAAACTAATATCTGGACAAACATAACTAAACTATAAAAACGCTTTTAAAGTAATCAGGGAAAATTGAACATAGACTAGGTATTTAAGGTGTTTTAAGAATTTGGTTGTGATAATGGTATTTTTTTCTTTTTTTAACGTTTTCATTTTATCTTGGAGTATAGTTGATTTACAATGTTACGTTACTTTCAGGTTTACAGCAAAGTGATTCTGTTATACATATAACTATCCTTTTTCATATTATTTTCCCGTATAGGTTATTACAGAATATTGAGTAGAGTTCCCTGTTCTATACAGTAGGTCCATGTTGATGATTTTTTATATAGTAGTGTGTATATGTTAATTCCAAACTCCTAATTTACCCCTTCCTCCCATCTTTCCCTTCTGGTAACCATAAGTTTGATTTCAAAGTCTGTTGAGTCTCTTTCTGTTTTGTAATAAGTTCATTTGTATCATTATTTTAGATTCCACATATAAGTGATATCATATGATATTTGTCGTTCTCTGTCAGAGTTACTTCACTTAGTATGAGAATCCACAAATGGCATTATTTCATTCTTTTTTATGACTAATATTCCATCATATATATATGAACCATATTTTCCCTATCTATTCATCTGTTGATGGACATTTAGGTTGCTTCCACATCTTGGCTATTGTAAATAGTACTGCAATGAACATTGGGGTTCATGCACTTTTTCAAAGTATGGTTTGCTCCAGATATATGCCTAGGAATGGGATTGCTGGATCATATGGTAGCACTATTTTTAATTAATTTATTTTTTTATTTCTTAAATTTTTGGCTGCGTTGGGTCTTCAATACTGTGTGCAGGCTTTCTCTAGTTGCAGCAAGCGGGGGCTACTCTTTGTTGTGGTGTGCGGGCTTCTCCTTGCAGTGGCTTCTCTTGTTCTGGAGCACGGGCTCAAGATGCATGGGCTTCAGTAGTTGTGGCACGTGGGCTCAGTAGTTGTGGCTTGCAGGCTCCAGAGCACAGGCTCAGTAGTTGTGGCACACAGGCTTAGTTGCTCTGCGTCATGTGGGATCTTCCTGGACCAGGGCTCAAACCCATGTCCCCTGCCTTGGCAGGTGGATTCTCAACCACTGCGCCACCGGGGAAGCCCTCTATTTTTAGATTTCTAAGGACGCTCCATACTCTTCACCATAGTGGTGGTACCAATTTATATTCCCACCAAAAGTGTAGGACACTTCCCTTTTCTCGCATCCTCTCCAGCATTTATTTTTTGTAGACTTTTTGATGATAGCCATTCTGACTGCTGTGAGGTGATACTTCATTGGAGTTTTGATTTGCATTTCTCTACTAATTAGCTATGTTGAGCATTTTTTTTGTTTGTTTTTTTGTTTGTTTGTGGTACGCGGGTCTCTCACTGTTGTGGCCTCTCCCGTTGCGGAGCACAGGCTCCGCACGCGCAGGCTCAGTGGCCATGGCTCACGCGCCCAGCCGCCCCGCGGCATGTGGGATCTTCCCGGACCGGGGCACGAACCCGTGTCCCCTGCATCGGCAGGCGGACTCTCAACCACTGCACCACCAGGGAAGCCCTGTTGAGCATTTTTTATGTGCTTTTTGGCCATCTTTTTATGTCTTCTTTGGAGAAATGTCTATTTTGATCTGCCCATTTTTTGATTGGGTTGTTCGTTTTTTTGATATTGAGTTGCATGAGCTGTTTGTATATCTTGGAAATTAATCCCTTGTAGGTCACTTCATTTGCAAGTATTTTCTCCCATTCTGTGGGTTGTCTTTTCATTTTATTTATGGTTTCCGTTGCTGTGCAGAAGCCTTTAAGTTTAATTAGGTCCCATTTGCTTGTGTTTTTATTTTCATTACCCTAGGAGGTGGATCCAAAAAGATATTGCTGCAATTTACGTCAAAGGGTGTTCTGCCTATGCTTTCCTCTAAAAGTGTTAGAGTATCTGGTCTTATGTTAAGAACTTTAAACCATTTTGAGTTTATTTTTTGTGTATGGTGTTAGAGAATGTTCTAACTTTATTTTTTTACATATGGCAGTCCAGTTTTCCCAGCACCACTTATTGAAGAGATGGTCTTTTATCCATTGTATATTCTTGCCTCATTTGTCATAGATTAATTTACCATAGGTGTGTGGGTTTATTTCTGGGCGTTCCGTTCTGTTCCACTGATCTGTAAGTCTGTCTTTGTGCCACTACCATACTGTTTTGATTACTATAGCTTTATATTATAGTCTGAGGTCAGGGAACTTGATTCCTCCTGCCCCATTTATCTTTCTCAAGATTGCTTTGGCTATTCAGGGTCTTTTATGTTTTCATACAAATTTTAAGATTTTTTTGTTCTAGATCTGCAAAAAATGCCATTGGTAATTTGATAGGGATTGTATTGAATCTGTCGATTACCTTGGGTGAATAGTCATTTTCACAATATTGATTCTTACAATCCAAGAACATGGTATATCTTTCCATCGGTTTGCGTCATTTTTGATTGCTTTCATCAGCATCTTATAGTTTTCAGAGTACAGGTCTTTTGTCTCCTTAGGTAGGTTTATTCCTAGGTGTTTTATTCTTTTGGATATGATGGTAAAAGGGACTGTTTACTTAATATATCTTTCTGATCTTTCATTGTTAGTGTACAGAAATGCAACAGATTTCTCTGTATTAATTTTGTATCCTGCAACTTCACCAAATTCATTGATTAGCTCTAGTAGTTTTCTGGTAGCATCTTTAGGATTTTCTATGTAAAGTATCATGTCATCTGCAAATAGTGATAGTTTTACTTCTTATTTTCCAATTTGGATTCCTTTTTATTTCTTTGTCTCCTCTGATTGCCATAACTAGGACTTCCAAAATTATGTTGAATCAAAGTGGCAAGAGTGGACATCCTTGTCTTGTTCCTGATTGTAGGGGAAATGTTTCAAGTTTTCACCATTGAGTATGAGGTTGGCAGTAGGCTTGTCATATATGGCCTTTATTATGTGGAGGTATGTTCCCTCTATGCCCACTTTCTGGAGAGTTTTTATCATAAACTGGTGTTGAATTTTGTCAAAAGTTTTCTCTGCATCTACTGAGGTGATCATAGGGTTTTTATTCTCCAATTTGTTAATGTGGTGTATCACATTGATTGATTTGTGGATATTGAAGAATCCTTGCATCCCTGGGATAAATCCCACTTGATCATTTTGATGTATTGTTGGCTTCAGTTGGCTAGTATCTTGTTGAGGATTTTTGTGTCTGTATTATCAGTGATATTGGCCTGTAATTTTCTTTTTTTGTGTATCTTTCTCTGGTTTTGGTATCAGGGTAATGGTGGCATTATAGAATGAATCTGGGAGTGTGTCTTCCTCTGCAACTTTTTGGAAGAGTTTCAGAAGGATAGGTGTTAACTCTTCTCTAAATATTTGATAGAATTCACCTGTGAAGTCTTCTTGTCCTGGACTTTTGTTTGTTGGAAATTTTTTAATCACAGTTTCAATTTCAGTACTTGTGATTGGTCTGTTCATGTTTTCTGTTTCTTCCTGGTACAGTCATGGAGGGTTGTACCTTTCTAAGAATTTGTCCATTTCTTCCAGGTTGTCCATTTTATTGGCATATAGTTGCTTGTAGTAGTCTCTTATGATCCTTCATATTTCTGTAGTGTCCATTGTAAATTTTCCTTTCTCATTTCTAATTTTATTGATTCAAATCCTCTCCTTTTTTTCTTGATGAGTCTGGCTAGAGGTTTATCATTTTGTTTATCAGTTTCATTGGTCTTTGCTACTGTTTCCTTCGTCTCTGTCTCATTAATTTCTGCTCTGATCTTTATGATTTCTTTCCTTCTACTAACTTTGGGTTTTCTTTGTTCTTCTTTCTCTAGTTGCTTAGGTGTAAGGTTAACTTGTTTATTTTATGTTTTTCTTGTTTCCTGACGTAAGATTGTATTGCTATAAACTTCCCCTTAGAACTGCTTTTTTGGATCATTGTGTTTCCCTTGTCATTTGTCTCTAGGTATTTTTCTGAGTTCCTTTTTGGTTTCTTCAGTGATCCATAGGTTATTTAGTAACATATTGTTTAGTCTCCATGTGTTTGTGGGTTTTTTTACACCTTTTTTTTTTTTTCTGTAATTGATTTCTAGTCTCATAGCCCTGTGGTTGGAAAAGATGCTTGATATGATTTCAATTTTCTTAAATTTACTGAGGCTTGATTTGTGCCCCAAAATGTGATCTATCCTAGTGACTGTTCCATACGCACTTGAGAAGAATGTGTATTCTGCTGCTTTTGGATGGAATGCTCTATAAATATCAATTAAGTCCATCTGGTCTAATGTATCATTTAAAGTCTGTGTTTCTTTATTGGTTTTCTGTCTGGATGATCTGTCCATTGATGAAAGTGGAGTGTTAAAATCCCGCATTATTTTTGTGTTACTGTCGATTTCCCCTTTCATGGCTGTTAGCATTTGCCTTATATATTGAGGTGCTCATATGTTGGGTGCATATATATTTACAATGATTACATCTTCTTCTTGGATTGATCCCTTCTTTTTGGATTGATCATTACATAGCGTCCTTCTTTGCCTCTTGTAACAGTTTTTATTTTAAAGTCTATTTTGTCTGATATGAGTATTGCTACTCCAGCTGTCTTTTGGTTTCCATTTGCATGGACTACCTTTTTTCCATCCCCTCCCTTTTAGTCTGTATGTGTGCCTAGATCTGAAGTGGGTCTCTTGTAGACAGCATATAGATGGGTCTTGTTTTTTTATCCATTCAGCCAGTCTACGTCTTTTGGTTGGAGCATTTAATCCATTTACTTAGAAGGTAATTATAGATATGTATGTTCTTACTGCCATTTTGTTAATTGTTTTGGATTTGTGTTTTTTAGGTTTTTTTCCCTCTCTTCTCATGTGATTGATGACTCTCTTTAGCGTTGTGTTTGGATTCCTTTTTCTTTTTTGTGTGTATATTCGTTTGCGCTTACCATGAGGTTTTGCTACAGCAGTCTATACACACACACACACACACACACACACACACACACACACACACACACAAGGTTGTTTCAAGTTGCCAGTCTCTTAATTTTAAATGCATTTCCAGTATTCTGTATTTGTACTCTCTTCTCATGATTGCTAGTTTTCATATCATATTTGTGTGTGGATTATTTCCTACCTATACTGTTTATTTGCTTTTACTGGCGAGCTTTCTCACTCGTGATTTTCTTGTTTCTAGTTGTGGCGTTTTCTTTTCCTCCTATATAAGATCCTTTAGCATTTGTTGTAAAGCTGATATGGTGGTGCTGAATTTTCTTAGCGTTTACTTGTCTGTAAAGCTTTTGATTTCTCCACTGGATCTGAATGAGAGCCTTGCTGGGTAGAGTATTCTTGGTTGTAGTTTTTTTCCTTTCATCACTTTAAATATATCATGCCACTCCCTTGTGGCCTGCAGTTTCTGCTGAAAAATCAGCTAATAACCTTATGGGGATTCACTTGTATGTTATTTGTTGCTTTTCCCTTGTTGCTTTTAATATTTTTTCTTCAGCTTTAATTCTTATCATTTTGATTACAGTGTGTCATGGTGTATCCCTCTGTGGGTTAATCCTGTATGGCACTCTCCACACTTCCTGGACTTGCGTGACTGTTTCCTTTCCCATGTTAGGGAAGTTTCCAGCTATTATCTCTTCAAATATTTTCACAGGCCCTTTTTCTGTCTCTTCTCCTTCTGAGAATCCTATAATGCAAATGTTGGTGCATTTAATGTTGTCCCAAAGTCTCACTTTCTCTAACTTTCTGTGTTTGTGGTTTCTGTTGTGCAGGCTGCAGGATAGTAGTACTTCTTGCTTCTGGTGTCTGCCCCCTGGTGGGTGACACCCACGGTCTAATAGACTTGTGCAGGTTTCCTGATGGGTAGAGCTGGGTCTTGTCCCTCTGGTGGGCAGGGGTGTGTCAAGGGGTGTGTTTAGAGGCAGCTGTGGGCTCAGGAAGGCTTTAGGAAGCCTGTCTGCTGATGGGTGGTGCTATGTTCCTGTCCTTTTGGTTGTTTGTCCTGAGGCATCCCAGCACTGAAGCCAACAGGCTGTTGGGTGGTGCCAGCTCTTGGTGTCAAAATTGTGGCCTCCAGGAGGGCTCATGCCAATGAATATTCTCCAGTACCTCTGCCACCAGTATTCTGGTCCGCACAGTGAGCCACAGCCACCCCGTGCCTCACCAGGTGACCCTCCAAGACCTACAGGGGGGTCTGGCCAGGATCCTATGAAGTCACTGTTTTTTCCCTGGGTCCCAGTACACACAGGACCTTGTGTGCATCCTCCAAGGGTGGAATCTCTGTTCCCTCAGTCCTGTGGAGTTCCTGTGATCACGCCCTGCTGGCCTTCAAAGCCAAGTGTTCTGGGGCTCCGCCTCCTGATGCCAGACCCCCTGACAGGGGAGCCTGATGTGGGGCTCAGAACTCTCACTCCTGTGGGAGAATCTCTGCAATATAATTATTTTCCAGTTTGTGGGTCGCCCACCTGGTGGGTATGGGATTTGATTGTATTGCAAATGCGCCTCTCCTACCATCCCGTTGTGGTTTCTTCTTTGTCGTTGGATGTAGAATATATTTTTTGGTAGGTTCCAGCCTTTTTTGTCAGTGCTTGTTCAGCAGTTAGGGTTTTTTTGTTTGTTTGTTTTTATGAGAGGAGGTCAGCTCAAGTCTTTCTACCCCACCATCTTGTCTCTCAGCTCCTCTGCTAGGCATTTTTAAAAACCAATGTTTATAGTGGAAATTTAGAAGGAATCATATATAGTACATGTGAGTGGTTAAGAGCTCAAACTTGGAAACCAGGAAGCCTAAGTCCAATCCTGGATCTGGCTCTTGGTAGCTATGGAACCATGAGCTGATTGAAACTAATTATGTTATTTTTAAAGAATCCTTATCTTTTAGATAAGACATATGGAAATTCATATGGGTAAACTATATCTGGAATTTAAGTGAAAAAGACTCCAAAAGTACAAATAAAATTTAAAAGTAATGAATTGAGACGAGATAATAGAATGCTGATAATTGTAGGTGCTAGGTGGTGGGTACAAGAGGGTCTCTTGCACATATTTTTGAAAACTTTCACAACAGAAAGTGCACTTTTAAAATTCTTGCCTTTAATAAGCACATTTATTTTAATATATTTTCAGGAACTACTTCCTTTACACAAACATTCTCTTCCTTAAGCTTTATATCTAAAAATGTGACAATGGAACACGGATTTGGCTTTAAGGAAAAAAAAAATCACCACTGAATTCCCATCTTCTTCTCAGTTTTCATTACATGCATACCAACTGCAAAATCTTCCTTGGAGGTGAGTGACAGGAAGGACTTTATGGCAGGTGTCATGTGAGAAATACTTGCCTTCTCCAGGCACATCGATTTACTTCTTCAGCAGCAAATGAACTTCTTTTGCAGGCAAACATTGGTTATTAGTAAAACCTATTATGCTAGTTTTGTAATCTTCAAAGTGTCATAAAAAAGCTTTTATTATACTTTGTTCTATCTTTGTTTATTATCTTTTGTTCTATCAGCCTTTTGTATATGTAATAGCAGATATCCTATCTCCCTTGAACAATTTGTATAAGAATGTGAGCAAGAAACTAAAAAATCTGAGTTGAAGAAATTAATATTCTCTTTATAATTCCTCCTCACAGAAGTAAAAAAATCCTGAAAGGAATTTTTTTTCTTCAAAGACTTTAAAATATAAATGAAATCAAATAGCTAACAATGAAATATACCTCCTAAAGATTATTTTGTTTGTTGCTACGAATTCTAGTACACCAAACAGTTCTATGAAAGTTTTACAAAAATTGCAACTATGATGATGATAAAATCTAATCTGTTATTATTTTATTCTTATTTAAATTGTTATAAACATCTGTTGGCTCAAGATGGCTATAATGTTCTTCTTAAAGTTATCCAGCAAATATTTCTCTTAACATTGATATTAATTATAAAATATACTGCCTATGTATTTAGTCATTTGAAAGTTCTCAAAAATTGTTTCAATACCTAAAATTAACAGCTTTTACAATGCATTGCTTATTCTTGTAATAACAAAAATGGATATTTATACTTCAAGTAATTGATAAACTTCAAAATATAAAGCACATTAAGACATGCTTACTCTACTTCTAGGAAGCTTACCTATATTTTAAGGTGCATATTCAGATATCAGTAATACATCCAAATGACATGCTTAGTTTTTTTAGTAGGTTGTCAGACTTATTGCTTATGATAATAATCTGTGTGCTCATAGAGTCACTGATCATATACAAAGTTCAGGGATGCCCAGAATGATGCTGAAAAAGGTATCCAGCTCTTCGAGCTTCCAAAGAAAAGGCCAAAACCAAAGTAAAACTGAATACATGAGCTCGTAACCAGGGCAGAGGCTGGACTACAAAGTGGAATGGAGGACAGTATAGCCTGTTGAACTTATAATGGGAGAGAAGAGATGAATCTACAGTAAAGTAGGTAATTGAGAATACCTCCTCTCGCTGTAAAATATGAATTTTCTTAACTGGTGTGGTTAGAGTGGCCCAACGAATTCCAATGCCAGGGGCATCAGTAAACCCAGTTATGTTCTGAAGTATCTGTGAGATCAGTATGTGCAACTCAGCCAGACCCACACGATTAGATGAAGGCTAGGTGTCTGAACTTTGGAGCGTGGCCACAGATTCCTTAGTCAATTTGCATGATGGCAAAAAGGCAATAAGGGCAGAAATTTGGAATTCTGGCAACAAGTATTAGGAAGTATGATCATGGATGAAATGGCACATACTCCAGCCACAGTAGGACCAAGGATCCAAGCGGGAAGCAGTCACTGGAAGGGCAGGTGAGTGGGTTGGAACCTGGTCCTGGGGAGGGGTGGTGTGTGGGATAGCGCACCGACAACCTGGGATGGAGGTTTAGATAGACTCATGCACTGGGGCCTGGGGCCAAAGTCAGAGCTGAAGCAACAGCAGGACTGGCCATGTTGGGCTGTGAAATAACAGCTCTGGAATTCTACTCCTACAAACGTTCTGTCCAGGCAGCCCGGCAGAGAGATAATAGAGAAAACAAGTAGCATTTGCTGAGAATGATTGCCAAACACTGTCCACACTCTATCAAGTTTAATTGCCTCAACAGCCCCGCACGACTGTTAGCCTCATTTGGAAGAGACGAAAAGTTAGGTGACTGGCCCCATGTTCCAGCCAGGAAGTCATGAGCGAGGGTTTGGACCTCGGTCTTTTGCCTCCTAGGCTAAGCTCTTTCCTCAAATCTTTCTTCTTTGGTCAAACTTGCTTCAAACTGTATTCAGACATATCTTCTCCATTCAACGTCTCTTTTTCCTTCTTGTCTCAACATAGGAGAGGCTCTTTCCCCTGCCCAGTGCTAATATTTCCATGTGTGTTTGCGCACCCTCCTCCCCAGGTGCACAGAGACCTTGCTTCACTGGCCGCTCCCTTTCCTCTCTGGCTTGTTTCCCTCCTAACGTCTTCGGATCCTTTTCTCTTCAGAAAGTCATCATGCTCATATGTCCCCTCTCCTTCCCTTCACAGACAAGCTTTAAACAAGGACCAATAATTGTCTTATGAAAGTAACACATGTCCATTGATGTTTTCAAAACCCAACAGCCATTATAAAGTAAAAATTCTTCAATCCCCTAACACCCACCATCACCACCAAATTTCACTCCGTGTAATGTGTATCCTTCTCATGATTTCTATACACATATATAGACATTTATCATTGGGTTCCACTGGCTTTCCCGAACCCAGTCACCACGCACTAGTCTAACTTCTGTCCCAATCAAGCAGCAACTAGAATGCAAGCTGTCTGAGGGGAGGGTTTTTGTTTTTTTTTTTTTCATAAAACTATGCTGGATACTATGGTTCGGGAAACAAAAAAGTCATTGTTAAAAAAAGAAAGATCAATAGGACTGCAAGGAAGTCTCCCAGAATGGAGAGGAAAAAGATAGAGATGGACAGACAGTATGTAGTGGGGCTCAATCCTGGAAGGCCAACATTTGACTAACAATGTATTTTTAGGAAAAGAGACTTGAAGAACTAGAGGAGAGGAAATTATTAGAGAAAAGAAATTTGGGGAGACTGAGAAAACATAAGGTTTTTAAACCAAAAATACCTATGAAGAATCAAGTAAGCTATATAAAAAAAATAATAAAATTTTACATATATACATGTCCTCATTATATTTCAAATTGCCAAGGATAAAGATAAAATCCTAAAAGCTTCCAAAAAGCAAATCTACTTTCACTTTCACAGTAATGAGAATCCAGCTGGCATCTGTCTTCTAATTAGCAACACTGGGTATAAGCAAATAATGAAACATGTTTATAAACTTCTAAGGGAAATGATTTTCAGCTCAGTAGTTTGCGTTCAGTTAAATTATCAGGCAATTATAAGAAATCAGAAGGGAAAGAAATACATTTTTAGACATGCAAGAGTTCAGAAAGTTTGCCTCCCAATCATCTTTTTTGAGAACATTATTTGAATATATAGTTTAGCAAAACAAGGAATAAAATGGAAAGTGGGGATCAAGTATGAAAACAATGAAGTTAAGCCAGAGGAAAGTCAGGACGAAGTTTGTCCAGATGGAAGCAGGAAACCAGGGGAAGCTGCAGTAGTACTGCAGCAGAGACCAATAGGTACAAGACAGGTGACCTTCAGCATATTTTAAAGGGCGATGCTTCTTTTACCAGCAAGGCAAAAGAAAAGCAATCAGAAATACCGGTGAAAAATAAAAGCTTTATAAGAACCAATGATTTAAACATAGCAAACTAAAATATGGAATGATTTGAATAGTTGATTGAATGTGAGAAAAGCTTTTATCAATGTTTGAAACATTAGCTTTTGATGTTAGACCTATAATGAAGAAGAATCATATCATCTACTTCACTGTATAGCAAATAATATTTATGTTGTCATAATGTAAATGCTATCTTTTTGGTGGGGAGTTTAATCTTCAATACTACTCTATTTAAAACACAGAAACTTTCTTTTAATTATAGTTGAGTTACAATGTTGTGTTAGTTTCAGGTGTACAACAAAGTTAGATTCAGTTATATATGTATAACAGAATCTTTTTCAGATTCCTTTCCATTATAGGTTATTACAAAATATTGAGTATAGTTCCCTGTGCTATACAGTAGGTCCTCGTTGCAGAAACTTTAGTTTTGGTTACTAAACTGAATTAAATTAATAAATTAAATTAAAGTATTATTTAATTTCCATAAATCGGAAGGACAGATGAAGGAAAATGCAAGAGTAGCTTACAGAGTAGGGAGCCAATATATATGTTCTAAGTTGATGGAAGGAGAAATTAAATTTAAGAGTATAATGTTAATTTTTAAATGTAAATTTGAAGAAAACAACAATAATAATAATAGTCATTACTTACATAGTATTTACTATGTGCTGGGCACAGTTCCTTAAATATATTAACTCATTTAACGTTCACGACAATCCTATGAAGTGCTCAGATTTTCTCCATTTGAGAGACAGAAAAACCGAATCACAGAGGGTTAAGTAAGTTGCCCAAGTTCGCATACCTAGTAATGGTGGATCACAAGTGGAAATAAGAAAAACAACTATTTAATTGGAAGGAGGTGTGGATGAAAAATTAGGCAGTATTAAAAACAATTTGTGTTAGGGGTCAATATGTAGTATATATTCAAGAAAATTGATGAATCTAGAACTATAAGCTATTTAGACCTCCAGAGCTCTGAAGGCAATTACTAGAAGGACCGAAGGCAGAGCAGCAGAGTACTTCTCATTTTACTTTCCATTTTAAACCACTCTTTATAGTAATTTATTTAATATGTGCATAATATTTTTAAAATTTTAAACTTCTCATTTTCTCCCAAACTTCCCACTCAGTCACACTTGATACAAGTTCTCTTAACTGAAAGATAGCTTCCTTTCAATTTTAGATATTAGTATGTTCATACTTCGGAAGATTGCAGCGAATAGCCCCCACATGGAGAAAGTGGTCTGAGCTCATTGTGGCTGAAAGTGCCTCCTCATCTGCCATGCAGCTGCATAGAGTTCATCTCATAGTCATAAAAGACGACGTTCGAAAACACATTACAAATCCATTAAAATGTGTCACCGTATCACAACCCCTATAAAAGTAGTGTGGAGAGGCAATATCTAATGGCCTGAGAAAGTAAACGTGATGGAAACAATTTAGTGAGAGCTACGTAGTGAAACTACCAGAGCTATGTAGTAAAACTACCAAAGAGTTGAAGATGCCAGACAAAAACAGAGCCATCACAGAGTTGCAGAAGAGAATAGTTATTTATACTCTTATTCAACCCATATGTACTGAGCATCTATATGTCCTTAATACGTATCAGGTGTTAAGTGCTAAGCTTATAAACAATTGGAAATGCAACTTGTTCTTAGTTTACAGTCTAGCAGAGAATATAATGGGCGCAAATAGAAATGATTTTTGCATATGAAAGAATTTGGTAAGTACCATCACATGATAAAAGTTCGGTACAGAACAAAAGTAAGAGATGTAATAAAAATAGAGCCATTTAGCAACTGTTAGTATGGTGTGCTCCATGACAAGCAGGAAGCAAGCTGAGATGTAGGCTCATCACTGGGGTTGCCAAATAGGGCTCAGGAGATAAGGAAGTATTATGTGATGTTGCTAGTGAACCAAAAATGTGTAAAAGTAATCATGTGTTCTTGTTGAGACCTCACTTCCCCCCAGTCCTTTCCTGGGACTGGACAGTCACCCACAACTCTGCTGGGGATGTAGCTCACCCAACCCAGAATAATACAAGGAGATGTAGAAAAATATATAATACTCTTCAGCAAAATTACACACTACATTCGCTATTAAAATAAAGGTTTGTTGTCCTGGTGGTTTTGACCTTGAGACTGAATCGGGTAATCGGTTTCCTCTCTTCTCCTCCCTAATGTGTGAACCTGAGAGCCCGCAGTCCTCCCCCTAACCTCCTGTCCCCACTTCCTCTCTCAGCTGCTAGCTCAGGCAGTTAGTCAGATTCAGAAGCCCAGACAGCGTGAGGAAAAGGGAGGGTGCGAGGAGGATGGGAGGGGAGAAGTGGAAAGGGATGAAGAAGCATCCTGGGCTCTTAAGGGAGGAGGAGAAGAGAGGGGGAGAAAAATGGCCTGTCTGCAGAAAACTCGGAGTGGTCCGGTGGTAAGAAACCTGCTCTCTGTGGGTCTTGATCATCCATCTGCAAGATTTTCTTTCTGTTAAGGCTCAGTTTTCTCTATTTTCCAAATGTGGTGAAAGTTTTCATATTTTTCTGGTGTAATTAGTGGCAGTTCAATATTTCGGGGGATTTGGGAAGTTGTAACAGTGGACTCTGAGCAGGGTAGCGTCTGCTCTGACCGCGTGGATGGCTTAATTCACACCTGCTATATGCTTGGGGTGACGGCAGCTCTTAAGCACACCCTTCACATTCGGCACGTGAAAGGAAGGCAGAATTGCAAATGATCAGTACACGTTAAGAAATTATTGCACAACGAATATACTGAGGTTAATCAAGCAGCTACCTTATGATATAGAAAGCTGGCTTTGAAAGGATAAAAGGAGGTAGTGTCGTGTGAAGGCCAAAGAGCAGATCCGGATAAGGCAATTCTGCAGAACAACATTGATTAGTGAGTAGTCCTGTGGGTCTTGAGGTTAAACACGGCACAGTCAGTCAGTTACTCATTGTGCTTATTCCTCTCTCTAAATTACAACTTGAATAGTTGAAGACAGTTAAAAATCATAGGCAAATTCAATAATTATGGATGTGTTTACTTTTGTATTGTCAATTCTGGATATTTAGCTGTTTCAATGCCCAAGTCCTCTTCTTTATTTCTATTAATCTCTCTCAAACATGTATCTCTACATTTCCTACTAGGGACTCAGGCTATCTCCTGGTTTTATAAAATACAGTAATTTCACTTTAATTAACAAATTATTGTCCTCTAATTTATCTTAATTTTGAAATAAAATTATGACAAAAACCAATAAACATACTAATTCGATTGCTGGCATATTTCTCATTTATTAAACACTGACAGCGTTAGGCATTAGGCTAAATTCTAGGAGTTGTCACATCTACTAATTTTTCCCAAAAAGCTCAAAAAGCACTTTTCATTCTATATTCAGTACCAGTGTCACTGATGAGGTAGGTAGGAGTTGAGGCAATTCACCATGGGCCCTGAACACCCCTGCATATTCTTGCTAGGTATGTCAAAGATGCAAAGCTCTTACTGCTACTTACCTGGGACATTTCTCAGGGTTGTGTTTGCAGTGAACAACCATGAGGTATGAGGTAATGAGTAGGTTTGCTTGATTCCCAAAGCTCAGTATTCTTGTCTCCAGGCCAGTCCCTGTGTACATACCATCCACCTGAAGCTCATGCTGCTTATTGTGCTATGAGTAATAAAGTCCCTTGTCTCTGCCCATCAGTGGTGTGTGTTTGGCCAGTATTCACAAAACAGTAGCATACTAACGTGTTAGTTTGTAGGAAGGATAAAATAAAATTCCAGACCCTGACTTTAAGTAGCTAACACAAGGATTATAATTTCTGTTTTACCAATCACTTTCCAGGTTCTCAAGCCACAAACACCATTGCTTTGACTACTTAATTATAGATGTGCCTTAAGGAAAGGACCATGAAGTTGTAGTAATTTAGTCCGTGCTTTCTATAACTCAGGTCCTAGAATAAGCACAAGCAGTTACTATTATTCCTATTTTACAGATGAGAACACTAAGATTCACAGTGGTTAATAATCTTCTAGGTCAAACAGCTTGTTAGTGATAGAGCAAGGTTCTAAATGCAAGTCCTCACGAGTCTAAAATCAGGTATGTGCCGTATATTTAGAAGAGAAATTCTACAAAAGATAGTGCAAATTAACTGCATCAATGTCCTATTTGAGATTTGATAAGTTATAATCACAGAAAGTATTTTGCAATGTCAGCTTGGGATAATTACACCAAAAGAGAGAACAATTAAAGAATCTTTGACTTAAAAAAAAAACTTGTTACAATTAACAACCAATACCACAGAAATACAAAAATTCATAAGACAATACTAAGAAGAGTTATACCAAAAAATTGGACAACCTAGAAGAAGTAGACAAGTTTCTAGAAACATACAGCTTGCCAAGACTGAGTCAAGAAGAAACAGATAATTTGAACAGACCCATCACTAGAAGTGAAACAGAATGTGTAATTTAAAAATCTCCCTACCAACAAAAGTCCAGGACCAGACGACTTCAAGGGGAATTCTACCAAACACATAAAGAAGAACTAACATCTATCCTTCTCAAATTCTTCCAAAAAATTGAAGAGGAGAGAACACTACCAAATTTATTCTGAGGCCACTGTCACCCTGATACCAAAACTAGATACCACAGAGAAAGAAAGACACTACGAAAAAAGAAAATTAAGGCCAATACCTTGATGACTATAGATGCAAAAATCCTCAACAAAATATTAACAAACAGAATTCAACAATACATAAAAAAATCATACACCATGATGAAGTGGGATTCATTCCAGGGTCACAAAGATGGTTCAACGTATGCAAGTCAATCCATGTGATATACCGCATTAATGAAAGGAAAAACAAAAACCACATGTTCATCTCAATAGATGCAGAAAAAGCATTTGACAAAATTCAACATCCATTCATGGTAAAAATTCTCACCAAGGTGGGTATAGAGGGAACTTATCTCAATATAATAAAGGCCATTTATGACGAACTCACAGCCAACATAATACTCAATGGTGAAAAGGTGAAAGCCCTTCTGGTAAATTCAGGAACAAGACAGCGATGCCCATTCTCACCATTTCTATTCAACATAATACTGGAAGTACTAGCCACAGCAATCAGACAAGGAAAACAAGTGAAAAATGTCCAGATTTGAAGGGAAGAGACAAAACTGTCACTATTTGCAGATGGTATGATACTCTACATAGAGAACCCTAAAGTCTCCACCCAAAGACTATTAGAACTAATAAATGAATTGAGCAAGGTAGCAGGATACAATATTAATATACAGAAATATGTTGCATTTCTTTATACTAATAATGAAATAGCATATAGAGAAAGTTTTTTTTGAAATCCTGTCTAAAATCACATCGAAAAAATAAAATCCTAGGAATAAACTTAACCAAGGAGGTGAGAGACCTATACACTGAAAACTATAAAACATTGATAAAGGAAATTGAAGATGACTCCAAGAAATGAAAGCTACCCCAAGCTTTTGGATCAGAAGAATTAATATTGCTAAAATGGTCATACTACCCAAAGCAGTCTACAGATTTAATGCAATCCTTATGAAAATACCCAGGACATCTTTCACAGAACTAGAACAAATAATCCTAAAATTTATATGAAACCAATAAAGACTCAGAATTGCCAAAGCAACCCTGAGAAAAAAGAACAAAGCTGGAGTTATTGATATATCTCTTCCAGATCTCAGACTATACTACAAAATTACAATAATCAAGGCAGCATGGTACTGGCACAAAACCAGACACACAGATCATGGAACAGGATAGAGAGCCCAGAAATAAACCCACACACCTACAGCCAATTAATCTATGACAAAGAAGGCAAGAATATACAATGGAGAAAAGATAGTCTCTTCAACAAGTTGTGTTGGGAAAGCTGGACAGCCACATGTAAGTCAATGAAACTAGAACACTCCCTCACATCATATACAAGAATAACCTCAGAATGGCTTAAAGACCTAAATATAAGACGTGATACCATAAAACCCCTAGAAGAGAACATAGGCAAAGATTCTTTTCATAAATTGTAGCAATATTTTTTTAGATCAGTCTCCCAAAGCAAAATAAATAAAAACAAAAGTAAATAAATGGGACCTAATCAAACTTACAAGCTTTTGCACAGCAAAGGAAACCGTAATCAAAATGAAAAGACAACCTATGGAATGGGAGAAAATATTTGCAAATGATGTGACTGACAAGGGGTTAATATCCAAAATATACAAACAGCTCATACAACTCAATATCAATAAAACAAACAACCCAAATAAAAAATGGGCAGATGACTTAAATTTATATTTTTCCAAAGACGACATACAGGTGGACAATGGCACATAAAAAGATGCTCAACATTGCTGATTATTAGAGAAATGCAAATCAAAACTACAAAGAGGTATCACCGCACACTGTTAAGAATGGCTATCATCAAACAAATCTAGAAATAATAAGTTCTGGAGAGGGTGTGGAGAAAAGGAAACCCTTTACACTGTTGGTGGGAGTGTAAATCGGTACAACCACTGTGGAAAACGGTATGGAAGTTCCTTAAAAAACTAAAAATAGAGTTACCATATGATCCAGCAATTACACTCCTGGTATATATCCAGCAAAAATTAAAACACTAATTCAATAAGATACATACACCTCAGTGTTAATAGCAGCACAATTTACAATAGCCGAGACGTGGAAACAACCCAACTGCCCATCAACAGATAGCTGGCTTAAGAAAATGTGATATATATATATATATATATATATATATATACACAGTGGAATATTAGTCATAAAAACGAATGAAATAATGCCATTTGTAGCAACATGGATGCACCTACCTAGAGAATACTATGCTTAGTCAGACAAAGACAAATACTACATGATATCATTTATATGTGGAATCTAAAATAGAATACAAATGAATCTGTATACAAAAGAGAAACAGACTCATGGGCATAGAAGACAAATTTATGGTTACCAAAGGGGAAAGAGGCGGGGAGGGACAAATTAAGAGTTCGAGATTAACAGATACAAACTACTATACATACAATAGATAAGCAACAAGGATTTACTGTATTGCACGGGGAACTATACTCAGTATCTGTAATACTGTATAATGGAATATAATCTGCAGAACAAACAAACAAAAACTAATCACTATGCTATACAACTGGAAGTAACACAATATTGTGAACCAAGTACACGTCAATAAAACAAAAGAAACTTGTCTTTGTTAATTATCTTAATACACACTTAAATATTGACTACATTCAGATCTACTACCTGTTTTAGTGGACATGAGAAGATTTTAGAAAGTGTGCGTACAATTGAAAAATACTGAGTGGAACCTAAATGTTCAAAAGCATTATATCTTAGAAATTGAGAACATTGCTGAGACTTATCAAAGTGTTTCCCCCTGCTCACCTGGAATAAAGATTCCAAAATTTGGAGGTCAGAAGTTAAGGGTGTTCTCCTGAATTTTCTCTGGAGGTTGGGCTCCAAATCTATGGTTACCACGACAGAGGAAAACACATTCGTCATTTTTATTGTGAAGATTTAGCTCACTCCCTTAGTGGACACGTTCCAAAGGGGTTAGATTCAGGTTTTACTCATTTTTCTAATATTATTACTTTGTGCCATATCAGGTTTCTTTTATTTTCCCTTTTCTTCCTACTTTCTTTTTTTTTTTTTTTTTAAAGAAAGTAACAAAATGTTTCCCGGAAGCCCAAAAGTACAATGGAAAGAATCCCTTAATTAAATGTTTTCATTTTGTATTTATTACATCATTGTTTTCATTCTCTGTGATGTCAGTTGAAGTTTAAGTGGAAGGCTATATAAGACAAAAGTTTTATAAATTACTGTAGGATAACTAATAAATGCTGTAATATGGTACAGCAGCTAATAGCTGTTCAAATTCCAACAAGGAAAATTCTCTTACCTAATTTCCCTTACGTTTATCACTCCAGAATTTCAGTTTGGTGATAGCACAGGGAAATATTTACAATTTTTAAAAGTAATGAACTACATATGCAGTAAGACAAAACTTAATAAATGTTAAGTTAAAGTCATTTTATGCTTCATGCACTTAAACACCAATATTTTGCACAAATAACTTTCATGAGTTCAAAATAAATAAGCATTCTTATCAGCTTTAGAAAATCATATTTGAACAAAAAATATATATATTTACACAGAGGCACGTATTGGACACATTTGCACCTTAGAAAATGCTTTGCTTTGATCTTTATTCAAATTTTATTCAATTTTCAAATTCTATGGCAGGCTTCCAATAATTCCTTAACACACGAGCAAATGCTAGCTTTATTTAATTAAGTTTATTTCTTCAGAATGTGCACATAGTTGTTATTGATTGCTTCCTATGTTAGCAAGAAACCAGGAAAGCATTTGTGGGTGATACTGAAACCCAGTGGACAAGAAGCAGCAGGAAACGTGACTGAACACTTTTTATAGAAAAAAAGAAAGACATTCAGAACTCTTAATGTGTTCTAGAGTAATTAACTTCTGCTTAACAGTCATGACATTACAGTAAACCAAATGTCAGGTTTTACATGAGTAAATGTGTAAATGAATTGTTGCTCTACCTGGTGTCATGATCTCAACAATCTAAATACCTTTGGCACTACCTTAGTACAAAAGAGATCACTTCTAGGGTTGGGAAGTACATTTTCTCCTTATAATGCCTATATTTTATATGATTAAGTTAAATCAAGTCTAAAGTGATAACAAAGTTATCGCATATTTCTATTACAACTTCATGAGTTTTTAATACAAACTTATATTGCAGTATAAAAGTTAACTTACTAGGTAAGGAGAACTTAGTGCATTATGGCTATTAAGATTAAAACAAAAATGTCTAATGAATTGAGGTTGAGCTTATCATTCAGATTCTTTTAGATACTCCTGAGATAACTGTGGGCATTGGCCTTAAGATTACATCCAATCTGCTTTACTTCACTTATCCTTTCCTTTCCTTTTTGAATTATTTTCATCTCAGCTTTTCTTCACATCTAATTAGAGTTAGAAGTTTTCCAATGGCCTTTTTCTACCAACACCAAGAAGTTTTCCAATGGCCTTTTTCTACCAACACCATAACAAATAAATAAGTGCATTTTAAACGGTGGCTAATTCTTGGCAGCACAAATAATAACTCAGCTAAGGGACAGATATTTGGAAAATTTACTTTATCCTAGAGCCACAACTCAAAAAAACATTGAGCTCGTTTTCAGGTATCCCCAGAAAAAGTTTGAAATCTCAAGTTTCTAATAATTTTTCTAACCTCTAAACATGAAGATACAACTGCCTTTATTGTATCAACATTATTCGAAGGTATATTCCAGACATGAAAGGACCAAGCAGAGACCTCCTATTAAGGGAGGTTTCTGAAGACAGATTTTCCAAGGCTAGGTCTAAAATTTGGACCCAGGAAAGAAGAGGAGCTAAATACTTGTTGCGATTATCCCTGCAGCCAAGTAGGATGCTCCATTCTCCTCGCTTCTTGTGCCACCAGCTCCAAGGTCAGAGTCAGGAAAGATGCGTCTAAAAGTGAAGCCCAGGCCCCACTTACGTGGTGCCTGGGGAGGAAGGTTTGGGCCTTTTCCAACTTTCTAGAGGAATACGGGCTCTAACCTCCACCAAGAACCCTGAAAGTGGGAAATTTCTCAAAGTTAGGCAGTGGGTTAAGATTCTGAAGAGCTGACAGAAAATAACACATCCCCTGTATATGGCTTGTAAAGAGCTCCTCTAAGTAGCACACGTGCCACCGTTAGTCAGCCAGTTAGTGCACATGCTTTTTCTTGTGGCAGCAAGATAAAGGCTTTTCCTAACCTCACTACCATCTGAGAAACTGTGTCTATCTGGTTCCAGGAGCACGATCCTTGGTGTTTTCGAGTACCTCTCAGTGAAGCTCCCTGTCATTCTGAGGAACCAGTAGAAAAAGATTCTCAAATTAATTCAACACACATTTCTGTGGGTCTGCTGTGTGTAATGCTCTGACTATCACTAAAGATAATAAGATGAATAAAACAAAGATGCTTCTTTCAAGACACTTATCATCCACTGAGTTTTCCACATTTCTAGTATAAAAAATATTCACTAATTATTGGGCTATAATATTATTATAAGAAAAAAGAAGCCTCTGGTAGAATCTGCTCAAGCCATGATTTAAATTTGGAAACAAGCTTAGTTTAGTTTATAAAAAGACAGAGTGTGATTATGGATAAACAGCCACTAAGGCACTAACCCATTTAATTTTCTTCTCAGATATGGTCAGAATGGAAAATATCTTTCCTTCATGAGCAAAAAGTCATGGGATGGTGTAATACCAAAAGGGAATGAAAGCCACAAAGCAAAACTTTCCAGAGGACCACTGGAACCAGAGATCTTTTGGCAGACATTATGATGAATTCTTTGGCCTGGTTGAGGAGTCACTGTCTTTGGGAGAAGTTTTCTGAGCTCCCAGCTCATGAATTGCTCAGGACAGAGTAGGAACTGAGCAAGAGGAGTTGTGGGGATTCTGTTACTGAGCCAAACTTGGACCCAGTTGCCTGCACACGGTAAAGCCAATCTACTGACCCTGGGTTGTGGTGAAGGAAAGTGCAGAGTTTACTGCAGACGCCAAGCAAGGAGTCCAGGCAGCTAGTGCTGAAAAGACCTGAAATCTCCGAAGGCTTTCAGCAAAAGGTTTTTAAAGACAGGGTGAGGGAGGGGGGTGGGTGGTGTGTGATCAGCTCGTGGACCTTCTTCTGATTCAGTGGTGGTGGGGTAATGGGGAGTCAACATCATCAATCTTCTGGTTCCAAATGGTCCGGGATCTACATGCTTGTGGGCAGCATACAGTTAACTTCTTCCACCTGCTGGGGGTTTCAGTATCTGCAAAACAGTTCAAAGGACATGGCTCAGAATATTATCTACAGCCCTCGAGGAGGAACTAAAGTTCCTTGACTTTGTTTAATGGCTATACTCTTATTATTTTCTCTTGCTTGACTGTTTTCCTTTCTTTCTGCATTTTCTCACTTCTCTGATTAAATTTACTCTTTGGAACTTGGGGAAGGCCTAGGAGGCTAAGGTTTTTCTACAGACAAGAGGCAGGCAGAGCACAAGGGGAGTAGGGTTCTGTTCTGGGAGGGCCCCATAAAGTCCTGCTCGGTTACAACTCTGCAGGAGCTGGCACAAAGGATTTCGGTGACTCTGAAAGATGGAGCACTTGTCGTTCTGGGCAATACTGCTTGGTGTTTGGTGGCAACATATTTGTGTGAAATGAGTGGCCTGATTAGGGAAACAGAAGCCGTGTGTCTGGCAAGCCTTGGCTTCTAAAAGTCATGGCGGAAGACGTTAATTTCTGAGAAACGTATTATGCATGCTACAACTACAGGTGTACTTTTCTTGACAGTAGAGCAGCCAGTCAACCACGGACACCAACAGCTCATGGTGATGGGTTTATGTAGAGTAACTGGGGCCTGCGACTTTTTGAAACTCACTGCTCCTTCAGAACATTGGTTCATTCAGTGGCTTGGCAGAATAAACCAGGAAAGTTTGGGTCCCAAGTCCAGGTAGATTAAGAGGTTAGGAAATTCCTGGAAACTGAACACGGAAGGAATGTCAGGCATTGCTTTCCATGGCACTATGGAACCATACCGTGATTGTCTGTTTACTTCTCTCTCTCCACCATTAGACTATAAATTATTTGAGGGCAGAAAACTTATGTCTTTGTATTTATAGTGTCTAACACAACATTTGTGACAGAATAAATATTTTCCAGTGAATGAATTCAGCAGCTAAGGACTAAATCAGAGGGTAAATCTAAAGCTGGGGTGTTAGTCTGTTAGAAAAGAGGAATAATTGGACCCAAATTATAATGGTAGCTACCACTGTTAAGCTCTTCTCATTTGCCTACAGCTGTGATAAGCACTTTACACACATCATATAATCCTGACAGTAACCCTTTCAGCAAAGCACTGTCATACGTACTATCATAACTCCTATGATACAGATAAGGAAAATAAGTAAAAGAAAATGAAACAGAGCAAACAACAGAACAAAAAAACACATACACACACACAAAAAATCTCACACAAAACGTTGTCCAAAGTCCTACAACTACCAAGGGTTGAACATCATAGCTTGGGAGTACCTTTTTTCCCTTAAATAATAGAGTTTATCGTTTTCAGAAGTTTTAGGTTTACAGAAAATTGAGCAGATAATACATAGAATTCCCACTTACCTCCTCATGGCCTGGATCACAGTTTCTGCTTTTATTAACTCTTGGCCCTAGGGTGGTATGTTTGTTACAACTGATGAACAAATATGGATACATTATTATTAACTGAAGTCCATAGTTTACATCAGGCTCCATGTTTTGTTCTGTGCAGTTCTACGGACTTTGGCAAATGTGGAGCTTAAGTTCTTAACCCCGTGTCACGATAAAAAGATGCACTAGAGTCATTAGAAAGATGTTCAAACCAATACCAAGATCTTCTTCTAACAGAGATGACAACTCTTCCAAATCAATCTGTGAAGGTACTGCAATTCGGATTGTACTCCCAACAGAGTTTTCATGGAATCTGAAAAACCCATTCTAAAACTCAAGTGGAAAGTGCCGAGAAGATGCAGGAATTTCGAAGAAGGAGGATTATTCTTACCAGTTATCAAGTCTTACGATAAATCTATGCTAATAAAAACACGCGCTTATTACAATCAAAGAGATAATCAAATAGTCCACTTAAGAGAAATGTGACTCCAGAAGCAGACCCACGCACACATGGATTTTGATTTATGGCAGAGGTGGTATTACAAATCAGTGGGGAAAGGGTAGACAATTCGATAAATGATGCCGGAACAACTGACTCTCCATATGCGGGCCAACAATTTTTATTGCCCCCCCCCCCAAATTCAGATGGAATAGATAATGAACGCAGAAAATGAAATTATAAAACTTTCAAAAGTAAGCAGAGTAAAATAGCTTCATTACATCTTGGCAACGAAGGATTTCTTAAATAAAGCACAAACAGCACAATCCATAAAGGAAAACTGATAAACTGGGTTACAATAAACATGGAAACTTAGTGTGACAAAAAAGTACAGTAAACAGAGTGAGAAGACATGCACAGACGAGAAGAATTTTGCAGTTCATATAGCCAAAATAGGTATAACAAGTAAGGAGAATTTATATCCAGATCAGTAAGGACAAGCTAGAGGAGGGGGACGATGGAGCAATTGATTTAAACAGAAGAGGAAAAATGGATGGCAATTAATCTTAGATCAAAGAAATGCAAATTAAAAGCACTTGTTAGGCTATTACATACCCGTTATGTTAAGAAAATGGAAAAGTTTGACAATATCACGTATTAGTAAGGTGTGAATGAATAGAAATCCTTGTATATTCCTGGAGGGTAAATGGAGGAGGCATAGACCACTAAGTCTTTAGCAGATCTGTTCTCTTCCCAGACACACAGCCAGACCAGCTCCTTGGGTTCTCTTGTGGTTAGATGTGGCCCTGTAACTGTTACCGATGGGGAGGGATTGAAAGCACACTCCCTTCTGGCCGCCTAGGAATGAAATAGATGCTCAGGGAAACGTGGAAGCCACAGGTTAAAAATGGCAGAATCCCTGACAGCATCATTACGTGAGTAGCTGCGTGGGGCAGTCTCACTCACCCAACTCTGCAAGTTACCTAGTGCTTGTTCAGGTAACTGTAAAGGTGTGAGCACATGCTGTTCTGGGCTTTTAAGTGAATGAAAAGTAAACTGCTATTGAATTGAAGTGCTATATTTCGGGGTCTCTTTGTTACTGCAGCCCAGTCTACCCTAGACATGCATTTGGCGATATATAATATTCACATCCCCTATTTTCCAGTAACTCTGTTTCTAGGTATATTTAATCCCTAAAGAGACTCATGGTTATGTGAACAGGAATAACTGTTCAAGACTGTTCATTGCAGCAATGACGTTAAACAGAGAGAACAGTGGGGAAAAATGAACTCTCATAGAAGAATGGATAAACTGTGGTTTATTTTTTTTTTAAATGGAATACTATAGAGCAGGAATAATTACGTATTTAGATGCACATTTATTAACATGGATGGGGTAAGTAAAAAAGGCAAACTACAAAATAATTATATTACGATAGCATCTATGTAAAAATGTAAAGATCAGCATATGAGGAACATTTATATATAATCCTTATTTGTAGTGAAAATGTAAAAATGAGAATCACAATGAAAGCCACTAATTTCAGTACAGTGATTCTGGGGCTGGTATGGAGAATTGTGTCCTGTTTTGCATGACCCTCTGGGGCACCATTTATGTAAACTACAATGCTTACACAATCTGTGCAGTATCATATGGCAGACCTGGGAAGGGAGGGAAGAAATATGGGGATAATTTTTAAATTGCACCCATAATTTATTTTGAGAGAAAGGGAGGAGGGAGGGGCGCTGATGTGGTCAGATGTTAACTTTACAGATGACTTTTTATTTGTATACTTTTGATGCATATGAAGCGTTTTATAATTTAAAATAAAAATAAAAAGGAAACTAAAAAAGGTCCCAAGAGCTATTCTCATTATTTCATTATGTAGTATTTCTGAAAATGTAAGAATATTTGGAAGCGAATGAAATTTCTAATTTATACTTGGTTGTTAACTGTACAGTTCTATGCATATATTGTGATTTGTCTATAGTATGTGTGCCATAAAGTAGGAGTATCGTATACATAGGCTGCAAAGTGACTACCAGGGTTTGTAAGGGTCTCTGTCAAAATAAAACTCATTACTCTCAGCTGTTTTCAAATAGGAGTAGAGAGGGGTGGGTGTGAGACAGGCTGGGACCCCGGACCTGGGACCCTTTGCTGCAGTGCTTGCTTGCACCTGGACAAACATCTCCTGGAGCAACAAAATACAAAGAAACTATAAGGGACTAAAGATAACTGTATGCACACACAGGGACTTACTGTATAGCACAGGGAACGCTACTCAATATTCTGTGACCACCTATGTGAGAAAAGAATCTAAAAAAAAAAATGAATATATGCATATGATAACTGAATTTCTTTGTTGTACACCTGAAACTAACACAACATTGTAAATCAACTACACTCCAATAAAATTTAAATACTAAAAGTAAATAAGACCGCGTGCATGCGAGTTGGGGTAAATTATGGACAAGATGCAAAAAGACCCCCCAAAAAACCCCAACTACCACTTCTGAAGAGCCAGGAGCAAACACAGGGTGTCGGGAACAAAGGCAGGGTACTGCTCTTGCCCCCTGCACACTACACCACCTAAGGGGTGGGCAGGCCACCTAAGCCACACCTCCAGCCCGACCCCTTGGACCCACCCCCATACTCACCGCCTATAGGGAAGCAGCTCCCGCCCCCTCAGGGACCCAGCAAGGGAACCTGTTGCTTGTTCTCGCTCCCCTCTGCTGCAGCAGGGGCCCCAGTAAAGCCTGGCCTGAATTTCTTGTCTGGCCTCTGATCAGCTTCTGTTGATTGGGGGAAGACTGAGAACCTGGTATCAGGCGGAGTGTATAGACACGCTGCTACAAGCATGGCTCTCGGCGGTGGGGTACGGTGCCTGAGACAAAGCACATCATGTCTCTCCTTTGCCTAATACTTGCCCATCCGTAGTTATGAGTGAAGATGAAATGGGGTTTAAACAGTATCAAGGACAATCCAGAAGCACAAAAAACAAAGTACACATTAAAGAGCAGGTTCCGTGTGGCAGCTTATATTTTCCAAACATGGCCACATCAATATGTGCTTTTTTCCTTTTCTGGTTCCTGTAACCTACAGCATTAACAGTAATAAGAGGCTTAAGGATATTTTAATGAATATTTATTTGTAAAGCAATATTCTTTGTTCAATCCATTCATCCAGGAGATAAAATATCCTACACGTAGTTTTGTGAAACAGCAGCTTCATTCAACAGCAGATGGAAAGGTACATACAACCCAGTGGGTATCTTCAAAGTGACTGCTGTGGTGGTGGGGATGGGAGTGTTGGGAGGGAAGCAGGTAATCAGTAGGACAAAGCCTGCTACGGTCTGTGGTGAGTGACACAAAGAGGTGTGGGCAGACAGGCATTTGGCCTCGTGGTAGAAGCCGAACAGTCGCTGACTCAGGGGAATGAATCCAAATCTTGGCAGGGGACCACCCTAAGATGGAATAAAAGTGCCAGAGAAATGGCCAGGAATGCCTGGGACTGGGACCCCGGCATAAAGTGGTCAGACATCCACAGCAGCAGAGAAGTGTTGGAGAGTACTTGATCTGTTTTTTTTCAAAATATACATTTTTTTTTTTTTTTTTTTTTTTTTTTTTTTTTTTTTGCGGTACGCGGGCCTCTCACTGTCGCGGCCTCTCCCGTTGCGGAGCACCTGCTCCGGACGCGCAGGCCCAGCGGCCATGGCTCACGGGCCCAGCCGCTCCGCGGCACGTGGGATCTTCCCGGACCGGGACACGAACTCGCGTCCCCTGCATCGGCAGGCGGACTCTCAAGCACTGCGCCACCAGGGAAGCCCATATTCATTCTTTTTAAGATTCTTTTCTCATATAGGTTATCACAGAATATTGAGTAGAGTTCCCTGTGCTATACATACAGTAGGTCCTTGCTGGTTATCTGTCTTATATATAGTAGTGTGTGTTTGTTCATCCCAAGCTCCTGATTTATCCCCTCCCCCATGTTTCCCGTTATTTACAAAACAGAAACAGACTTACAGATATCGAAAATAACTCCATTTTGAGGGGCTATTTTCTTCAGGCTAATTTTCTCTCCTATCTCAAACTCCATTTTGCAATGATTGTATCTTCAATATTTTGACAAATTTTGGACAGAAAATATCAAACTAAATAACGCCATTGTCAGGTTTCTGTTTATTACTTTTTTTTTTTTTTTTTTGATTCAGGACCTAGCAGAGTGCCTTGCAGAGCCGGATAAAATGTGGAGCATACTACTAATTTCAATGATCAAAGCTGAATTGAACTAAGTTCTACCAATCATTGACTATGTAATCCAGAAAAAAATTATTTCATGTCACATGGTTCCATATCTGTCAAACAGGACTGATGATAAATATCAGATGGTTTGTTATAAAGATTAAATAAGATGGTGTGTTAATAGCATTTGATATAGGGTTTATCTCACAGTAGACAAAGTGAATGCTGGATACAAATAAATGCCTGTGGAATCGAATATGTTTCATTTGTCCTTGTTCTCTGATTTTTGGAGACAATAAATTTTAATACCTGTTGATTAACATGTTGCTTTTATTAAATTCTTGGCAACTTGGAAACTGCAACAATATTTCCACTTCAAGGACGTTAAAAAAAAAAAGTGATCTTAGAAGTTCTGCTCCAGGTACTGCAGTACACTAGATCATTTTGGTCCATCCTTCCCACCATGAACAATTTTAAAAGCTGAGATTGAGGTGGACATAAAAATAACACTTTGAAGGCATTGGAGAGCAACTAAAGAAGTGAAATCTGTGGACCAAGATCCGGGAGAAGAGGGAAGCCAGGAGCAGTGAACCTGGCATTTGAAATTGTTTTCTTCCTTAAAGTGGTGGATAATTTCAGAATCAGAAGCTGAGAACCTGAAAAGTTTTGTTTTTAGATTATTTTTGAATAGGTAGTATATTCACAAGATACAGCATTTACACTGTATACGGCAAGGAGAATAAGGAAAGTTTCCTTCATCCCTTTTCTCCAAGATACTATTTCCCCTTTCTAGGAGGCTACCAGTGTTACCACTTTCTTGTGCAACCTCGTATATCTGAAAATGAGATTTCTCACAGTGCACAGTGAGATATGCTCCATATATTTCCAGGGAGTGGCGTGGCAGATCCACCAGAGCCTGCTGGAAGCCAGTTTACCACTCACATAAAGCGATTACTTTATTTGTTTAGCCCCCTTTAACCAATATTCTTAAATATTTGCTTAAAATATACTGAGGAGAAGCTAACTTTTAAATAAATATTATACGTAGATAACAACCCACTTACTTCCGTTAGCTAGTCAGTGTTCAAAAAATTTGTAAAATAACTTCTAAACGTTTCGTAGCTTTTGTCTCTGTCCAGTTTTCTTTTGTGAGTTTTCCAAACAAGGCAAATTTGTAGTGGGTCTTGCAAAAATGAGCAATGAAAATATGTTGGCAGAATGAGGACTTCTTCAAACCTTTACTACAACTGTTGTTTGCATTGGTTAGCGTGGGGACAACTTAACTTTCCTCAGTGCTGGTTGACTCTGTGACCTAATTATAATTTATTCTAATGCGGACTTAATCCTGCTCAAACAGCCCTAACACTGTTTTAATTGACACCCTTGACCAAATATATGCTGTTTTTTGTTCTTCTTTTATATCCTCTTATTCTACCAGCCAGCTTTAAAAGTAGAAGCCTCCTGCTTTTATTTCCTACCTCCTCCTTCTATTTTTCCTATCTATTGAGTGTTTTTAATTCCTATTAAACTTTATTTTCACATCAATCTTCTTCTCTACATTTTTTTCAATGTTAATTTTTTGATTGCTGTTTACTCTATTTTATTTATGCTTTTAATTTTTGGCCTCACAGCGTGGCATGTGGGATCCTAGTTCCCCAACCAGGGATCGAACCCATGCCCCCTGCATTGGAGGGGGGACTCTTAACCACTGGACAACCGGGGAAGTCCCTTCTCTACATTTTAATTCATTCCATTTAAAAATTTCTCCTTGGGCTTCCCTGGTGGCGCAGTGGTTGAGAGTCCGCCTGCCGACGCAGGGGACGCGGGTTCGTGCCCCGGTCCGAGAAGATCCCACATGCCGCGGCAATGGCTGGGCCCGTGAGCCATGGCCGCTGAGCCTGCGCGTCCGGAGCCTGGGCTCCGCAACGGGAGAGGCCACGACAGTGAGAGGCCCGCGTACCGCAAAATAAATAAATAAATAAATAAAATTAAAAATAAAAATTTCTTCTTAGCCATTGAATTTTTGTCCCTACTCCTTTATTGTTTATCGTGTGTGTTTATTATCGATTTATCTGTATAAGAAATAAGTACCAGAACTCAGACAAAAAGAGGCATGGACAAGTTTACAGAAATTGATTTTCACTTTTAATAATGGGAAAGGCAAGGTTTTGAGGGGTAATCGACAGCCATCATCTCCAAATTTGTCTTTATTACTGATTTTAGCCACCAAATTTAGACTTTCCAGAGGGATTATGGCTTGTTTGTTTACCTCATTTCTTGGCTAAGGTTGGGAACTAAATTTCCCAGAATCCCTTTTCCTATATGGCTCCAGGTTAGAAATGGACAAAAGAAGAATTTGTATGAGATTTGGAGACTGACAGAAATTGAAGCCACTATGCTCAGAAGGTCATTGCTGTCAGACTGGGTGACGGTAGGGGCAGAGATGCCCGGTGAGTCCCACGTTTTCCTTTCTTCTCTCCAGGACACGTCTTGCCTCTCTTGCTACCTGCTGGTCCTACTGACCGCTGGCAGCCCCTGACCACCCACAAGGCACTTAGCTGAAGACCCAGGGGTGATGGCCACAGAAAGACAACTATTTCCCCAGAGGTGATGCTGGAAGAGATCTCTCCATCAGCACTCCTTCCGCAGTCCCACTTTGGCAAGCAGCTGTGCTTGTTTTCTTGAATTCCTCTGCCAACGCCAGTTTGTCCACTCACACCAGTGTTTCAGGTGGAAAGTTTAGTGCCTGTTTCTCTGATCCTGTCTCCCTTTGCAGACCTTCACTTTTGCAACTCCACTTATGCTTGTGTAAGGTCTAATAATTGTTATGATAAATCCCTTACTCTCTTTCTGTTTAGAGTGGCTCTGTTTTCCTACTGATATACTTGGGATCTTTCTGTTCTGCCATCTTTATTGCTTCAACAATGTCTTTCCTCATGGCTGCAAAATGGCCACCATTACCAAGCATGATACCTTCACAGGACATTGCCAAAGCATAAAGCAGGAGTACTGGTGCTAAAAACCTATCTCCTTACATTCTTCTCTTGTTTCAGGGAGGAAAAATTTTACCTCTGCAGAATTCCCCCTCAGTCTCATCGGTCAGAACAGAGTGATGTACCTTCCTCTGGTCACTGACAGAGGGACTGCAGGCCATGATTGGCTTGGACCTGTGGTCTTGTTCCCCAGCTGCATATCACGATAACCTATGAGGCTTTCAAAACATATTTTCACCTGTGCCCAGCTTGCAGAGATTCTGATTTCATTGCTCTGGGGTGGTGCCCTGGCATCAATATTTGTAAAATTCTCTTACAGAGATTTAATGTGCAGCCATGGTTGAGAGCCACTGCTTGGATCAAACATGATTCATTCTCTGGAGTTGTTGCACAACAAACAAAATCAGAGTTCTGTACAAGGAAAAAGGTGTAAAAGGCTGTGGGATAGGCCATCAAGAGCGTCTTAGGATATGTTTTTATCCATTTAGATCAGCAGTCCCCAACCTTTTTGGCCCCAGGGACCGGTTTCCTGGAAGACAACTTTTCCACAGAAGGGGCTTGGGCAGTGGGAGTGATGGTTCAGGCGGTAATGCCAGTGGCTACGGGGAGCTATGGGGAGCGGCAGATGAAGTTTCTCTGGCTCACCCACTGCTCACCTCCTGCTGTGCGACCCGGTTCCTAAGAGGCCAAGGACCACTATCTGTCTACGGCCTGGGGGTTGGGGACCCCTGATCTAGATTATCTCATCTAAGGACGATCTATAAGATAGCAAGAAATATGACTAAAATTCCCACGTGGTTTGCATGATATAACATCACTAAGCACTATCAGATTCTACGTAAGTTATTTAATGTATATGTTCCACTTTGATCAACTTTAGGGATACAGTAGGACAGCTCTTCTCCCATCCTTTAGCTACTTGAGGTAAAGCTATCTGAACCCACTACCAAACCACGTTACACAGGGCTCAAGAAATAACTATTCCTTGGTGGGCACATACAATTTTGAAAAGCTAAGTAAATGTACAAATCACTTATCAAGAGGAATCTTAAGTGATTTCCAGAAATTTCCTAGTTATGTTAAGGATTTGACTATTGATATTCCAGTTAGATAAACTATAAACTGCTAAAGGTTTGGACACTGATCAGAATATCCCAGTCCAGCTACATCTTTGTTAAAAATGCGTTTGCTAAGAGCTGCAGGTGGGGGAAAGGAACTTTGAATGTAAGAAAATGTGTTTTCTAATATGCAGGTTACTTTTGCAATCTAATCAGTATTAAAAATTTTAGTCCCTGTGACGCACACTCCAGGGATCTACCAAATCTAAAGTATTGATTTATATACCCGGGCACTCATTTGCATCATAGTCTTCAATACATAAGTTCTTCAAGGATTGGCAAGCAAAGTTCACCATTTTGTTTTGTTTTGTTTTTTAAGGAAATCATGCTTAATCAGTACGTGAAAGTAGGAGAAGCTGCAGGCTATTCTTTACTACAGCACAAGTTTGCTCAGAAAGAATATTGGTTTTAAAATTTTATGTTTGTTTATTTAAATTTAAAAAACTGAGGTACAGGTGATTTACAATATTATATTAATTTCAGGTGTACAACACAATTTTTATAGATTACACTCCATTCAAAGTTATTGTAAAAGGCTGGCTTTATTCCCTATGCTGTACAACATATCCTTGTAGCTTAGTTACTTTATAGTAAGTAAGGTAATTTGTACCTATTAACCCCTACCCCTACCTTGCCCCTCTCAGCAATCCTCTCCCCACTGGTAACTACTATTTTGTTCTGCTTCTGTTTTGATATGTTCATTCATTTATTTTTTAGATTCCACATGTAAGCGATAACATTCAGTATTTGTTTTTCCTCTGCCTGACTTATTTCACTAAGCATAAAACCCTCCAGGTCCATCCATGTTGTTGCAGTGGCAAAATTTCATTTTAATTGAGAAAAAACCTATAAGTTAAAAAACATGGCAACCAATTGCAGTGTAGGGAATTCATGTGAATCCTAGGTTGCACAATCTTAAATTAAATTCATGAGATGATCAGGGAAGATTATTTTATTTTTTATTGGTTTAGAACATTATAAACCAATGTATATAATATTTTATTTCATGTATATGATATTATATTTGAACTTTCGTATACACGACAGTGTACTCACCACCAAAAGTTTAGTTTCCATCTGTCACCATACAGTTGATCCCTTTTACCCATTTCACCCTCCCCCTAGCCCGTTTCTCCTCTGGTAACCACTTCTCTGTTCCATGTACCTAAGTGTTTTTGTTTGGTTTGTTCACTTATCTTGCTTTTGTTTTGTTTTGAATATTCCACATATGAGTGAAATTATATGGTATTTCTCTGTCTGACTTATTTCACTTAGTATTATATCCTCAAGATCTACCCATGTTGTCACAAATGACAAGATTTCATCTTTTTTCTGGCTGAGTAGTATTCCATTGCATACCACATCTTCTTTATCCATTCGTCCGTAGATGGGCACTTAGGTTGTTTCTGCATCTTGGGTATTGTAAATAATGCTGCTATGAACATTGGGGTGCATGTATGTTTTTGAGTTAGTGTTTTCATTTTTTCTGGATATATACCAGGAGTGGAATTGCTGGATCATATGGTAACTCTGTTTTTAGTTTTCTAAGGAACCTCCATACTGTTCTCCATAGTGGCTGTACCAATTTACATTCCCACCAACAGTGTATTAAAGTTCTGTTTGCTCCACATCCTCACCAACGCTTGTCATTTCTTGCCTTTTTGATAATAGGACAATCAGGGAAATTTGTACAGTGATTGGATTCTTGATCTCATTGGATGTTTGCTGATCTTAAGCAATTATTAATTTTTAGGTGTGATAATGATATTATGATATGTTTAGAAAAGATAAATTATTTTTTGGCAATGCACACCAAAATATATTCAGACGAAATGATGTTATATCCAGCAATTGCTTCAAATAACCCAGTTTGGCAGGGTATTCTTGAATTAAGTACCTACTGCTGCATAACAAATTACCCCTCCCCCCCCCCCGCAAATTTATCAGCTTAAAGCAACAAACACTTATCTCACAGTTTCTGTGGGTCAGGAGTTCGGAAGTAGCTTAGAGGCATGGCTCTGGCTGAGCATCTCCATAGTCATCTGAAGGCTGGAGGATCCGCTCCCGCTCCCGTGTTTACTCAATCATTGCAGGCTGACCTCAGTTCCGCACTGGCTGTAGCTGGGGGCCTCATTTTTTTCCTTCCCAAAGACTGCTTGGGTGTCCTGAAGATGTGGCCTCTGGCTTGCCCCAGAGCACAGCCCAAGATGAAAGCTGTGGTCTCTTGTAACCTAATCTCAGGCGTGATATACCATCACTTCTGCCACATTCCGTTGTTCATGCAGGCCAACCCTGGCACAACGTAGAAGGCATCACTGATAGGTACAAACACAGAGAGCTAAGGGTCATTATGGGCCATCTTAGAAACTGGCCACCACGTTGACTCAGTCCTTTATGGGCTTAGGTCAGGCCTCCACCTGTCCTCTTACCTCCATAAACAAAACCCTTACTGGTGGTCCATCGAGGTATTTCTGGTCTCTGATTTTGGCGTTGGTTCAGAGTGATGGGTATTTTCCTTTCCTCAGGGTAGAGTCAACCATTAAACAGACTCTAGGCAAGGTCTGAGGGAAGATTCACGGAAGACAGTGGTGGAAGAGTGCAGGGTACTTTCTTAAAGAGACCAGGTCCCTTTGGACTCTGAGCTGGCTTAGATTGGGGAGTTGGGTAAAAGATCAAAAAGTCCCACTACAATGACTTATGTTTTTTGACAAAAAGACCTATAATTTTCCATCTATGTATGTCAAGTAGCACCTTAGTAAGCTGCCCATCTATTTCATTTCTAGGGATTCCATGACGAATTAGCCATCACCACAGATCCCGGGGACAAAACCCTCTAATTACCATTTCATCACTGTAGCTTAGTGATGCAATTTCCCCTATCTTATCTCTGACAGTCCACAGCTGTCACCTGACCTCTAACACTCCAAGATTTCATTATTCCCCTGGAGTTGGGCAACCCAACTGCTTTCCTGTGATATTATTTCTTAATACTATTATTGCAAATGGCAAGTCCTCTGCAGAGACTGTCGTTCAGGTTGTAGATAATAGACCCACGGCAACACGCCCAATTTCTTTAGCATTTGAACACCTTTCTCTAAAGCACTGGTTCTGAAAGGGTTCTCCTAGGACAAGCAGCAGCACCTGAGAACTTGCTAGAAATTCAGACCCTCAGGCCCTCTCCAGACCTATTAAATCAGAAATTCTGGGGGTAGGGGCTAGCAATCTGTTTTAATATGCCCTCCAGTGATTCTGATGCGGGCATAAATTTGAGAATCACTGTCTTTGTGAACAAGGGTAGGGTAGAAGTTGACTAGTCTCAACACGTCTTAAAATTTTCCCTATCATTTTGCTTACTTTCAAAAATTAAAATGTCATAATTCAGAGAGAGGAATCACACTTATTTTGGGCAAACTTAAAACATAAGAAAACTGTGGAAAGAGGTTGAAGAAGTTTTTTTTTTAACGTCTTTATTGGAGTATAATTGCCTTACAATGGTGTGTTAGTTTCTGCTGTATAACAAAGTGAATCAGATACACTTATACATATATCCCCATATCTCCTCCCTCTTGCGTCTCCAACCCACCCCTCTAAATTGACACAAAGTAAAGAGCTGCTCTCCTAGTGCTATGCAGCTGCTTCCCACTAGCTATCTATTTTACAGATGGCAGTGTACATAAGTCCATGCCACTCTCTCACTTCATCCCTGCTTACCCTTCCCCCTCCCTGTGTCCTCAAGTCCATTCTCTATGTCTGCCTCTTTATTCCTGTCCAGCTCCTAGGTTCTTCAGAAACATTGTGTTTTTTTTAGATTCCATATATACGTGATAGCATACAGCATTTGTTTTGCTCTTTCTGGCTTACTTCACTCTATATGACAGTCACCAGGTCCATCCACCTCACTACAAATAACTCAATTTCGTTTCTTTTTATGGCTGAGTAATATTCCATTGTATATATGTGCCACATCTTCTTTATCCATTCATCTGTCGATGGACACTTACGTTGCTTACATGTCCTGGCTATTGTAAATAGTACTGCAATGAAAAATGTGGTACATGACTCTTTTTCAATTATGGTTTTCTCAGGGTATATGCCCAGTAGTGGAATTGCTGGGCTGTATGGTATTTCTATTTTTAGTTTTTGAAGGAACCTCCATACTGTTATATGTAGTGGCTGTATCAATTCACATTCCCACCAACAGTGCAAGAGGGTTCCCTTTTCTCCACAACTTCTGCAGCATTTATTGTTTGTAGATTTTTTGATGATGGCCATTCTGACTGGAATGAGGTGATATCTCATTGTAGTTTTGATTTGCATTTCTCTAATGATTAATGATGTTGAACATTCATTCATGAGTTTGTAGGCAATCTGTATATCTTCCTTGGAGAAATGTCTATTTAGGTCTTCTGCCCATTTTGGATTCAGTTGTTTGTTTTTTTAATATTGAGCTGCATGAGCTGCTTGTAAAATTTGGAGATTAATCCTTTGGCAGTTGCTTCATTGGCAAATATTTTCTCCCATTCTGAGGGTTGTCTTTTTGTCTTGTTTATGGTTTCCTTTGCTGTGCAAAAGCTTTGAAGTTTCCTTAGGTCCCATTTGTTTATTTTTGTTTTAATTTCCATTTCCCTAGGAGGTGGGTCAAAAAGGATCTTGCTGTGATTTATGTCATAGGGTGTTCTGCCTATGTTTTCCTCTAAGAGTTTGATAGCGTCTGGCCTTACATTTAGGTCTTTAATCCATGTTGAGTTTATTTTTTTGTATGGTGTTAAGTAGTGTTCTAATTTCATTCTTTTACATGTAGCTGTCCAGTTTTTCCAGAACCACTTATGGAAGAGGCTGTCTTTTCTCCATTGTATATTCTTGCCTACTTTATCAAAGATAAGATGACACTATGTGCATGGCTTTATCTCTGGGCTTTCTATTCTGTTCCATTGATCTATTTTTGTGCCACTACCATACTATCTTGATGACTGTAGCTTTGTAGTACAGTCTGAAGCCAGGGAGCCTGATTCCTCCAGCTCTGTTTTTCTTTCTCAAGATTGCTTCGGCTGTTCAGGGTCTTTTGAGTTTTCATACAAGTTGTGAAAATTTTTGCTCTAGTTCTGTGAAAAAAGCCACTGGTAGTTTGATAGGGATCGCATTGAATCTGTACATTGCTTTGGGTAGTAGAGTCATTTTCACAATGTTGACTCTTCCAATCCAAGAACATGGTATATCTCTCCATCTGTTTGTATCATCTTTAATTTCTTTCATCAGTGTCTTATAGTTTTCTGCATACAGGTGTTTTGTCTCCTTAGGTAGGTTTATTCCTAGGTATTTTATTCTTTTTGTTGCAATGGTAAATGGGAGTGTTTCCTTAATTTTACTTTCAGATTTTTCATCATTTGTGTATAGGAATGCAAGAGATTTCTGTGCATTAATTGTGTATCCTGCTACTTTACCAAATTCATTGATTTGCTCTAGTAGTTTTCTGGTAGCATCTTTAGGATTCTCTACGTATAGCATCTTGTCATCTGCAAACAGTGAGAGTTTTAATTCTTCTTTTTCGATTTGGATTCCTCTTATTTCTTTTGCTTCTCTGATTCCTGTGGCTAAAACTTCCAAAACTATATTGAATAATAGTGGTGAGAGAGGGCAACCTTGTCTTGATCCTGATCTTAGTGGAAGTGGTTTCAGTTTTTCACCATTGAAAATGATGTTGGCTGTGGGTTTGTCATATATGGACTTTATTATGTTGAGATAAGTTCCCTCTATGCCTACTTTCTGGAGGGTTTTTATCATAAATGGGTGTTGAATTTTGTCAAAAGCCTTTCTGCTTCTATTGAGATGATTATATGGTTTTTCCTCTTCAATTTGTTAATATGGTGTATCATGTTGATTGATCTGCATATATTGAAGAATCCTTGCATTCCTGGAATAAACCCCACTTGATCATGGTGCATGATCCTTTTAATGTGCTGTTGGATTCTGTTTGCTAGTATTTTGTTAAGGGTTTTTGCATCTATATTCATCAGTGATATTGGCCTGTAGTTTTCTTTCTTTGTGACCTCCTTGTCTGGTTTTGGTATCAGGGTGACGGTGGCCTCATAGAATGAGTTTGGGAGTGTTCCTCCCTCTGCTATACTTTGGAAGAGTTTGAGAAGGATGGGTGTTAGCTCTTCTCTAAATGTTTGATAGAAATCGCCTGTCAAGCCATCTGGTCCTGGGTTTTTGTTTGTTGGAAGATTTTTAAGCACAGTCTCAATTTCAGTGCTTGTGATTGGTCTGTTTTTATTTTCTATTTCTTCCTGGTTCAGTGTCAGACGGTTGTGCTTTTCTAAGAATTTGTCCATTTCTTCCAGGTTGTCCATTTTATTGGCATAGAGTTGCTTGTAGTAATCTCTCAGGATCCTTTGTATTTCTGCAGGGTCAGTTGTCCCTCTCTTTTTTCATTTCTACTTCTATTTATTTGAGTCTTCTCCCTTTTCTTCTTGATGAGTCTGGCTAATGGTTTATCAATTTTGTTTATCGTCTCAAAGAAGCAGCTTTTAGTTTTATTGATCTTTGTTATCGTTTCCTCCATTTCTTTTTCATTTATTTCTGATCTGATCTTTATGATTTCTTTCCTTCTGCTATCTTTGGTTTTTTTGTTCTTCTTTCTTTAATTGCTTTAGGTGTAAGGTTAGGTTGTTTATTTGAGATGTTTCTTATTTCTTAAGGTAGCACTGTATTGCTATAAACTTCCCTCTTAGAACTGCTTTTGCTGCATCCCATAGGTTTTGGGTCGTCGTGTTTTCATTGTCATTTGTTTCTAGGTGTTTTTTGATTGTCTCTTTGATTTCCTCAGTGATCTCTTGGTTATTAAGTAGTGCATTGTTTAGCCTCCATGTGTTTGTATTTTTTACAGATTTTTTTTTTCCTGTAATTGATATCTAGTTTCATAGCGTTGTGGTCGGAAAAGATTCTTGATACAATTTCAATTTTCTTAAATTTACCAAGGCTTGATTTCTGCCCCAAGATATGATCTATCCTGGAGAATGTTCCATGAGCACTTGTGTTCAGTCGTTTTTGGATGGAATCTCCTATAAATATGAACTAAGTCCATCTTGTTTAATATATCTTTTAAAGCTTGGGTTTCCTTATTTATTTTCAGTTTCGATGATCTGTCCATTGGTGAAATTTGGGTGTTAAAGTACCCTGCGATGATGGTGTTACTGTTGATTTCCCCTTTTATGGCTGTTAACATTTGCCTTATGTATTGATGTCCTCCTCTGTTGGGTGCATAAATATTTACAATTGTTATATCTTCTTCTTGGATTGATCCCCTGATCATTATGTAGTGTCCTTCTTTGTCTCTTGTAATAGACTTGTTTTTAAAGTCTATTTTGTCTGACGTGAGAATTGCTACTCCAGTTTTCCTTTGATTTCCATTTGCATGGAATATCTTTTTCTATCCCCTCACTTTCAGTCTGTATGTGTCCCTAGGTCTGAAGTGTGTCTCTTCCAAATAGCATATATACGGGTCTTGTTTTTGTATCCATTCAGCCAGTCTGTGTCTTTTGGTGGGAGCATTTAATCCATTTACATTTAATGTAATTATCAGTATGTATGTTTCTATTACCATTTTCTTAATTGTTTTGGGTTTGTTATTGTAGGTCTTTTCCTTCTCATGTTTCCTGCTAGAGAAGTTCTTTTAGCATTTGTTGTAAAGCTGAATTCTCTTAGCCTTTGCTTGCCTGTAAAGGTTTTAATTTCTCTGTCGAATCTGAATGAGATTCTTGCTGGGTAGAGTAAGCTTGGTTGTAGGTTTTTCCCTTTCATCACTTTAAATATGTCCTGCCACTCCCTTCTGGCTTGCAGAATTTCTGCTGAAAGATCAGCTGTTAACCTTATGAGGATTCCCTTATATTTTATTTGTTGTTTTTCCCTTGCTGCTTTTAATAGTTTTTGTTTTTAATAGTCCGATAAATATGTGTCTTGGTGTGTTTCTCCTTGGGTTTTTCCTGTATGTGACTCTCTGCACTTCCTGGACTTGATTGATTATTTCCTTCCCCATATTAGGGAAGTTTTCAACTATAATCTCTTCCAATATTTTCTCAGTCCCTTTTTTTTCCCTTCTTCTGGGACCCCTATAATTTGAATGTTGGTGCATTTAATGTTGTCCCAGAAGTCTCTGAGACTGTCCTCAATTCTTTTCTTTATTCTGCTCTGCTGTAGTCATTTCCACTATTTAATCTTCCAGGTCACTTATTTCTTCTTCGGCTTCAGTTATTCTGCTATTGATTCCTTCTCGAGAAGTTTTACTTTCATTTATTGTGTTTTTCATCATTGTTTGTTTGCTCTTTAGTTTTTCTAGGTCCTTGTTAAACGTTTCTTGTATTTTCTCCATTCCATTTCCAAGATTTTGGATCATCTTTACTATCATTACTCTTAATTCGTTTTCAGTTAGACTGCCAATTTCCTGCTCTGGTGGGTTTTTACCTTGCTCCTTCAGCTGCTGTGTGTTTCCTCTGTCTTCTCATTTTGCTTAACTTACTGTGTTTGTGGTCTCCTTTTCACAGGCTGCCGGTTCATAGTTCTTGCTGTTTTTGGTGTCTGCCTCCAGTGACTGAGGTTGGGTTGTGTAGGCTTCCTGGTGGAGGGGACTGGTGCCTGTGTTCTGGTGGATGAGGCTGGATCTTTTCTTTCTGGTGGGCAGGACCTCGTCTGGTGGTGTGTTTTGGGGTGTGTGTGACCTTATTATGATTTTAGGCAGCTTCTCTGCTAACGTGTGGGGTTGTGTTCCTGTCTTACTAGTTGTTTGGCATAGGGTGCCCAGCACTGTAGCTTGCTGGTCATTGAGTGGAGCTGGGTCTTAGCGTTGAGATGGTGAACTCTGGGAGAGTTTTCGCTGTTTGATATTACGTGGAGCTGGGTGGTCTTTGGTGGACCAATGTCCTGAACTCAGCTCTCCCACTTCAGAGGCACAGGCCTGACACCCAGCTGGAGCACCAAGACCTTGTCAGTCACTTGGCCACGTACATGGGGAGTTTCTTTCCTTTTGGGAGGTCTGAGGTCTTCTGCTAGCATTCAGTAAGTGTTCTGTAGGAGTTGTTCTACATGTAGATGTATTTCTGATGCATTTGTGGGGAGGAGGGTGATCTCTACATCTTACTCTTCCACCATTTTGGAGGTCTCCGCCAGTAGTGAGATGTTGGAAGAGGAAAAAGATCATTTTACTTTCTATTGGGTTTGGGAATTTATTTTTGTATATTTCAAGTAGGATAATAAGAGCACCTTTTGAAGGTCTGATTTCAAAGGAACAGGGAACTATTTAGTTTTGTGAACTAGATCTGTGTTAACTGTTCCTGTGACTTCCATACAATGGGGGAAATGATTAGTCCTCTCAAGCAAGTGCAAAGCAGTAAGTGAAGCAAGTTGCCTCTCTTTAACTTTCCAAAAGCTGAAAAGTACTGAGAAGCAAGCTGTGTCAAAAGTGAGAACAGTGCAGAAGGACTTAACAAAGTAAGTTACCAAGATAACCTTTTTCTTTTCTCTTTTGAGGACTTTGCAAGCAATATTTGTAACCAATACATCTCTTGCAAACTGCTTGCAATTAAGGACACCATATGTTGTCGTCAAAAGAAAAGTTACTAGTTTTGCCTATGTTGTATGGTTACAAAAAAATAAAATTTTCAAAGAAAAAATAAGTGAGAGAAGAAGCCTACTGTCTGGGTTATTGGAACTAAGTCATGATAGCCTTTTTTCATCCATCAGGAGGTCGAATTAATGGGCAGAAAAAATTTTCAAGTAGAAATTATTGGTAATTTTAGATCTTCCGCAAGAATGACTTATTTCATATGTGTGACAAAACAACTCAACGCCAGGGTTTGGAAGTTCATCTTGTCAAGTTTCTGGTGTTTGAGCTGCACTTCTGTGATGGGTTTAGTTTGATGCACCAGTGAGCCCTATCAAACCCGGCAGTATTAATTTTCATGCACAGCATATGTATCAGACATAACTACAACTATCATTTAATTAATGTAAAAGTATTTGCTTTCTTTGAATCTGTATGCTAATGGCATTTACCTGATGGCTACCCATGAAAATTATTTGAATATACTTTTGCAGCAGGGGTATTTTAACATACTTCTTTTGCAAGCCAGAACCTTTAGGTAGAGGTTGTGCTGGTTTAGATACACTGGCTTTTATTATGCTCTACCCAGCAGTTTAAGTTTAAATTTGATGTGCTAAATTCCATGAAGGCAGGGACCAAGTTTGTCCTAATCACTTTGTCTTCAGTGCCAAATACATGGCATATAATGTTCACTCAATGAACACCTGTGGAACTACTGCACAATTTCCTGACTCTAGTCAACTGAAAATTCAATAGCTCTTTCAGGGCTAGAATTTTGCTTCTTCTTTTGCCCCAGCCCTGCCAACAAACCAGACTATTACTTTCAGAAAGAAAAAGTGCTTCTTTCCTCGAAGGATATGTATGTATGTATTGGATTTACAAAAAGCATCTGATAATTAAATTTGGCATTTAATACTTGAGTAAATCCTAGCAAACACAAAACTAAGTCGTATATATGTAACACTAACTAGTAAACCAAATTACCACAGACAGCTACCTTAGTTTTATCTAAATTAAAATTAAATAGGCTTAAATAAGCACCTGTGATTCTCTAATAAGCACACACTTCAATAAGCACTAAACTTCTTGACCTCTATTTTGGTTGTTTGGAAACTTTATCCCCTAATGCTTAGTATTTCAGTTCTGTGGGATGTTGCTGTAGATATACTCTTTAAATATATATAAATCCACTCTATAAGTGATGTGGTAGTGATTAACGCTGTGTTATTTCTGGCTTTTCTACACGATAGATGGCATTTCCTGTGCTGAGTGGCCAGTTCTGTCCAATGAGTTGAATAAGTGATTAAGCATGATTTCTTAGTCAAGAAATTTGACACTCCAAAGCCTTTTTTTGCCTTCTGTCACAACAAGCACTGTCCCAGAGTAGATGCTCCAACAGCTTGGGTCCCTCTGATAGACATGACACTTAAGTGACAAATAAATCCCAGTTACTCTCAGGGTTGCTTGTTTCTGCAGCATTATCTTAGCCTATCCTGACTTATCCAGAAATAAAAAAGGTTTTCATCTAAATGAAGGAATTTACAAAATCAGTGTTGTGGAACACTTCGTCCTTAAACAAAATGGGTTCCACAGGCAGGAGTTTGAAAACTCATGTAAGAGTTTTAACAACTGGTAACATAAAAAAATGGCCAGGCATATATACACACTCACAGCTGTGTGGCAGAATGGACAGTCACACAGGTTTGAGTCCCTGAGTTTTTACCACTTATAAGCTCGTCACCTAACTAGAGGCTCATATCCCTTATGTGTAAATGTGGGGTAACTAATATAGGATTATAAGGTAATTGAATTATGAAAATTACCTGATAATAAGATCTTTAATATGTAAGCAGCTATGATAGCTACATTAATCAACTGATTAGTCTGGCAATATATATCAAATTATAGAATGACTACTAATCCTTCCATTCACAACTTAATGCATACAACCGGCCTAAGTTTCAAGAATGGAGTATATTAAATGCTAAACTGGTATGAAAAAATGGAAGCAAATTCTTTAAAACATAAGGTGGAGTATCATTTTTTTACTCAAATTTTGAGGCTTTTACTCAGTTGTAGCTATTTTTTCAAAAAAGGGTTTATCAGACAAGGACATCGCTTCCTTTTAGGTTAACACGAGCTATGCAAAAGTACTTCAGATTACTGAAGTAAACGTAACACTTATTAAGACCTCCCATGCCAAAAATTTGTCTGAATTAATTTCAAAACCTATAAAGGTATGTAATTATTGATATGCTAATGAGAAAACTAATGCTCAGAAGTTAAGTTGCCCAAAACCACTTAGTTGGTGGAACTGACCTTCAAATCATGCCCTTCCTCCACGGCAGTTTCTCCTCAGTACGTCAGAGTCATTGGTTCATGATTATCTAAACCTTAAAAGTGTATAATGCAAAGTACTTTGAATATTAAATAGTTCCCTGCCAAATTATAAGGAGCTTAACACAACACCAACTTCATTTAATCCTTCATTTGTTAAAAAAAAAAATCCACGCCTCAAATGGCAGTAAGTGAAGTGCAATTCTTTCACATCGCTTTCTACAAAATAAGTTAACTTTAGGCAAAACAACTTCAATGACCATAAATGCATTTCATCATTTATTTAATGTTTAAGCTCTCGCACTAGATTTTTACAAGCTGGTGAACACTGACAAATTATTCCTCCCACAGAACTATAACCACATGTTCCCGGACAGTATAAATATATGGTTGAGCTGACATTAATACACATCACCATTTTATCAATCACATAATAAAACAAATTGTCAAGTATCCAAATATTAAGTTACACAGCTCAAAAGGCATATAAAATATTAAATGTCTGCTCAATTCATTAGCAGAAACTCACTTTTTTTTTTTTGCAAGAAAGGTTGGGAATCACACTTCAAACAAAAATAAGTTGGTAAACAACTTCAGATAAGTTTGAAAAAAAATTACAAGAATTTCAGAAATTTTATGATTAAGAATTGTTTTAGCTACAATAACAAAGTATTTCTACCTTTTAAAAAAATATTTACTAAATTAAAGCGCATATTCTACATGTTCTGCACAAGACAAAGGCAATATTTTACTAAAAATACTTAATAGCCCCCTCCCATTCCTTTTTCAGGCCCTCCCTGTAAGTTGCACCCTAAAGTGCAAACATTAAAAGTAAC